>APFE030522840.1:0-31620 GCA_000404065.3 Pinus taeda | reverse complement strand
AAATTGCGTATCTATCTTAAGATCTTTTGTTGACTGATTTTTTTGTTGATAAGGTGTTCTGGGTTTAGTTTCTGTTATTGTAGATCTGGTTATCTGGGTGACTTACTGGTACTTGATGATCATTTGATATTTATGGATCCAGTTTGAAAATTTATGAAAAGTGGTCCTTGAAAGAAAAGAAGTAGGGGTTGTAGCTCCCTTCCAGGAGAGACTGGAAAACGAGAGAGAGTTGTAGCTCTCTGCAGGTTGCAGCCTGCGTACTGGTAAAGGACTGCACCAGTACAAGACCATTGTAAAAGGAGTTTCTATTTTGAAAGAAGATAGAGACATATTGCAGCAGGTGGTTTTCACCCACATTGGGTTTCCACCTTATATCTGGTGTTCTTTGATGTGACTGTCTGTTTTTCTTGCTCATTATTTTATGGTACTGATATGCAAAAATAATTCAAAGTGTAAATAAGGAAGATTTGTTAAAAGAACTAGATAATACTGATTCACCCCCCCTCTAAGTATTATTTTCAACAGTTGCTACCACTCAAGAAAATCAAGAAGTCGGTATCTCAGTCTTGTCATCAACCATGGCCGCTCATTCCCAACTCTAAAGCGTCGATTAACGTGCAACACAAGCATTGGTCTCAACGCTCGATACAAGATATATAATTTTATACATCATAGGCCATAATATATAACCCATATATTGTTTGTGTGACATCATGTAGCTTTCTCTAGTAGCCACAATCAATGTGACGAGTGAATTACCAACCATGTCAGAGGGTGCAAGATTGAAGTATCTTCCACTTAAGTATTTCCTTGTCACAGGGATTACATTTAAAATCTCTAGGGAACTTGATTATGGTATACATAGACCATGTTAGAGGGTCGTCAATCTTGAGCTCACGTCACCCTAGTCTATATGCCATTTGACTCCAATCATAAAATTTACGCCACATAGGGATGGTGGCCAATCCTCCTACTTCTACATAGATAGGGTTGTATGCAAATAAGCAATGGTCCACACTCGAATTAACCCCTATTCCGCAAGGTTGCACACTCACCCATAATAAAACTTAGTTTCTACACTAAAGATGCCTCATGCATTGATGGGATGACACTTCTTGTCTTCCTTGACAGACTTATAGTGTGTAGGTGAAAGGTGATAATAGCTCGAGTGCTCATTTGATTTAATGGGAAAGGCCAATGACTACACACTAGAGCCACCAAGTTGGGGGTTAGTGCTAGCGATGAGGTACTACTATCACTGCATGGCATGGGGCCTATAAATTCATGCACTTTGACTAAATTATAAATTCATTTATGGGTTTGGAGGAAAAACATAACGTAGTGGTATGGGCAATAGAAACGACACATGGCATAAAACCTTGCCATTGGATTTATCTCACTTTGGTCAAATTTCTGCGTGATAGTTTCACCCCCTTATGTTAACAAGTATTATTGATATGTGTATGCATAAGTCCGAGAGTATTAGGTTAGAGTGTCAAACATTGGGACATTCCCTCTAATATCACCAATATCGATAATTACTACTACCTTGACTTAATTAAATGACTGCAAGCATAGAACCGATGTGTCCCTTATAAGTGATTAGGCATGTTGTTCCAAATGAAGTGATTAGATTATAAACTAGAGAAGGAAGCTTATTGATGTTGTTTGCCATAACATGAATTTTTATTGGTACAACTAGTCGTATAACAAAATTTATAACCATGTAATCCGCTAGGATTTTTCCATGTAGATTACCACAAATCGTACCAAAGTAGAGCCAGCCTTTGTCCCAACACCTTTGTGACCACGAGAACACATTAGAAATGCACATAAGAAACAACTTAAAATCATTTTCACATATAAAAACATCATTTTGAATTAGAGATGGAACATATATTTTATAACATTACAAATATATGAAGAACATTTATCTTTAAGAATTTGGCAACTGAGTCTGGGACAATGACTCTCCACCCAGTCATACATAAATGTAGCCAATCCTTAAAACTCTCACCCTCGAGCCATATTCTAGAATTTTATGGGTCGAATGCTTAAGGATTTGAACATAGCCACTAGTTGAACCAAGAACTATAATTACCATCACCTCCTCCGTTCAACTGAGTTGCAACTCAACCAGTGTGTAGGACATTGTGGTTCCCCCGAGATTTAGGAATTTCTAGAACCAAAATCAAACATTACACAACAAAGATCCTTAAGAATTATTTTGGGGATTTCCAGGATTATTTCCTCCACACCATCCCTAAGGAATTCTGAGAAATACCATCTCCACCTTTTGGGTCATGGGGATTCAAGAGGAAAACTCTCCACACTTGTAATGTTTTCTTCCTGACTTACCAAAAAATCTATTTCAAAAAAAAAGTTGTTGATTTTCCTCCCATACCCTTCCCTATTATTATTTTCCAATATGAATTGTTTTTCTTTCTTCTCTCCCTTGTTTTTCTCCAACCTCGAGACTGTTTTGCCTTTTCCCTTTGTGAAACATTCATACAACGAACCTGCCAACCTAATCTTGTCAGCCAACAGAATTTTGGCACCTGTAAGCCTATTACTAATTTGTTAAATGCAAATTTTGATTGGTTGTAGTGCACTACAACAAATCCCTATGATTAACTCCCTTTTTTGTTTCCAAAAATATTTTTAATGTATTTTTCTCCCATTTTTTGAAAAAATCGATGTTATTTATCACGATGGAACTATTTTTGGTGTTGTTTGTACCAACCAAAACATTTAAGCCTAAATGTGCCTAAATAGTTAATCAATTGAGGTGTTGTGGGTTAAGCAGATAGGAGCCTTGAGGATTATGGGATTATGGGATTTGGGGTACAGGGATTAAGGGTTAGGATTTAATGGATTAAGGGTCAAGAAATAAGTGATTTGGTGCTTACGGGTTAGATAGTTTAATTGTTAATGGATTAGTGATTATGAGTTAAGGGATTAGTGTTTAAGTCTTGCTTATGGCATAGGGGTTTATGGATTAAGGGATTAGGGATTAAGTGTTAAGGGTCGATGGCTCAAGGGTTAGGGGATTTAGGGATTTTGCATTAGGGGATTAGTGATTAACTAGGGTGGAGGGATTAAGGGTACGTTAGGAATTAGAGCTTAAGGATTTAAAGCTCAATGTAGGCTTAAGGGTTAGGGGATTTAGGGTTTTATCAAAACTCTTGAAATGTCTTCCAAAACGCCCATCACCAATGTCATCCACTGAGGCCACACAGTGAATAGTGAATGGGGCCAATGTTGAAATTTCTTCAAACTATTCTTGTATGCTTCAAAATTTCACATGGTTAGACTAGACACATGCCTTGATAATATGAGAGGGTTTAAAGATTCAAGGATGCTTTATGTCGGCATATAATATTTGAGACCATCCACATTTGCATCAACATTCATCATGTAGTATCATTGTCATCATTCATCATTAACATCTATGGAATCTTTGTCAAAACTCACTTGAAATGTCACATAACGTCTTCCAACATGCCCATCGCCAATGTCATCCATCGATGTTGGATGATGAGTAATGAATGTGGCCAACGTTGAAATTTCGTCAAACTATTCTTGTATGTGTCGAAATTTGACATGGTTAGAGTAAACACATGCCTTGACAATATGTGAGAGTTTCAATACTCAAGGATGGATGATGTCCTCACAAAATATTTGAAATCATCCACGTTTGCATCAATGCTCATCATGCAATCTCATTGTCATCATTCCTCATTCCCATCTATGGAATCATTTTTGAAACTCTCTTCAAATGTCATGGAATGCCTTCCAACACACCCATCACCAATGTCATCCACTGACACCACATGGTGAATAGTGAATTGGGCCAACGTTGAAATTTCTTCAAATTGTTCTTGTATGCATCAAAATTTGACATGGTCAGACTTGGAAAATGCCTTGAAAGTATGTGATTGTTTCAAGACTCAAGGATGCATGACATCCCCACATAATCTTTGAGATCATCAACGTTTGCATCAAAATTAATCATGTAGACTCATTATCATTGTTCCTCATTCCCATCTATGGAATATTTTTCAAAACTCTCTTGAAATTCCATGGAATGTCTCCCAACACGCCCATTACCAATGTCATCCACCGACGCCACACAGTGAGAAGTGAATGAGACCAACGTTAAAATTTGGTGAGTATGGGGATTAAAGTCTATGGGTTAGTTATTAAGGTTTATAAGGGAGAAGGATAAGGTTTATAAGGTCACAAAATGGGGTTTATTAGGAATTTTATATGTTTGAGGCTATGGGATAGAGGAATTAAGTAATATGTGGGTTAGAAACTAGGGGTTTTGAATTATGTGTTAGGGATTATTATGGTTATTTGTTAAGGGTTAGGGTTTTTTTTAAGGGGTTATAATGTGAGGATTTATTATTGAAAATAGCATCAAGAAATGCTAAAAATAGAAGTGCTAAAAATAGCATTGCTATAAATGGCAGTTTGGGTACCAGTCTTGGATTGAGCAACAGGGAATGAAAAATGGAAGTGCTAAAATTTACATTGCTATTTTTAGCAGTTCGGGATGGATTCCTATTTTAGTTAGTCCCTAGACTAAAAATAGAAAGTAAAATTCGAATTTGAACTTAACAACTGTTTGAAAATAAATTAATTAATTCACCATGAGTTAATTAGTTGTGAAAAATAAAACATGAAGTCTATGTGAGGACAAGCAACAATTTCTCCATTAATTGAGGAATTATCCATCAGTTAAAGAGGATAAGGATGAGTTCTAATTTGAGTTGTAATTAGTTGGCTCAGTTAACTGAGTCAAGTCTAGTTAGATTGATTTAAACAGTTTGTTTAAATTAATGTAAGTTCAGTTAGTTAATGCATGCTTACATATAACTACTACACTTCAGATAACTGAATATTCTCTCATGAATAACTCATGCATGTCAGTTTAGTTAGAGGCATAGTTGAGATCAAAGGAGGGACAATGTACTATTAGTTGGATGGATTTTTCCTATAAAGGAAGCTCATCCATGGAGAAGGATTTGTCTCCTTCACGATTGCGTAGTTGGATCATAGGTTAGTGAGTGTGTGAAGAGGCCAATTCACACAAGTGGTTGCACTGGACCTAAATCAGAATTGCGCAAAGAAATAGGAGGCTTGGAGGGAAGACCAGAGGTTAGATAGAGGCTTTTGACTGCCTATGAGCAGCAGAGGTATTGCAGAGAGAGGATAGATTTTGAGCTGATTCTTTTTGTAATACTAGCTATATTTCCACTTGTATGATAATATAGAGTTGCAGTTTTAGGCTGAGGCTTTCCCTAGGTTATTTCTTCTATGTTATGTGTGATTGCTTCTCATTCTCAGTTATATGTGTTCTCATTGATCATGCTCAATTTGATTAAGCTTCCACAAAGTGTTGTAGAAGTAGATCTTGTACTGTGTTTTAGTATATTTCATAATCTGTTGATCTACAATGGGAATTTCTACATGGTATTGGAGCAAAGGTGATCAAAGCAGAGAACAATATACACGAAGAAGAGAATTCGAAGTAAAAAAAAATTGGGCCGCGAGTTTTCAGAGCAGATCTGAAAATTTTTGTGAAAAATTTTCAGGAAAAAGTAGCAGATATGGATTCCTTGTGAAAAAAGACACAAATTCAAAATAAAAATTGTCTGAATTGGAGTTCGGATGAGGGAGATATCACTGATTTAAAATCAGCTCTTTTTCCAGAAAATTTCGTGGTGGCGGGAAAGATGAAAGAGATTGGTGTGCTAGCCAAGAACCTATATGCACTTGAGGTACAAGATGCATGCAAAGCCTTGAGGAGAAAGGAAAAGGTTAGATACTTGGTGGTTGAGAGGGAGAGTAAATTACCTCTCAACATGCAGCGCCAGAAGAAGTCTCAAACAATTGTGTAGGAGCCACAATCGGTGAAGTAGCTTCAGGGGGTTGTGGAGTAGCCACAACTGGAGAAGCCGAGAGGAGATCAAGTGGAGTTATCCACTCATGCAGAGACCTCCGGTAGGGAGAAATTTCGAGCCAAGTGGGCAGAGGGATCACATGCATCCATACCTCCAGGTCGGAGGTGGGGCGATGTGGAGTGATCATCCCATGAAGGCTGAAACAGGGGCTGGATCCTTGAGGTACCCAACCTTTTGGATTTGACTTTGCTACGAGAGCCCTAGTGAGGAGTAGCAAGACTGGATGAGTGGGTAGAGGTAGGTGTGGATGAAGCGGCAGAGATAGCTATAGTGCAGGAGTCCTAGGACTGTGTAGAGCTAGCAGGTTACAACAATGCGAGAGGCACAAGAGTGTTGCACCAGTGCAGGATGGCACAAAGAGGTGTGCAATGGTGCAAGATGCATGGATTTTTGCAGCAGCTCAGAGGTCAGAGAGGGAGCACTTGTCATTAATAGGTAGAGCTTCAACATCAGATTATGTTTCTAGCCCAATAGAGAGGTCAGTGGGGAGTTTTTTTGTTTCTAGAGTTGCTAGAGAAACTAGACTTGGTAGAAGTGTTGCATGCAGAACATTCCAAAGGTATAGGATCAAGTTTGAGTTGAATGCCTTTCTTGTTGAGAAGGAGTGTTAAAATTATCAACAAGAAATGCTAAAATTAGAAGTGCTAAAAATAGAACTACTATAAACAGCAGTTTGGGTACTAGTGCTGGATTGAGCAACGGGGAATGAAAAATGGAAGTGCTAAAAATAACATTGCTATTTTTAGTAGTTCGGGATGGATTCCTATTTTTTTTAGTCCCTGGACTAAAAATAGAAAGTAAAATTCGAATTTGAACTTAACATTTGTTAGAAAATAAATTAATTAATTCACCATGAGTTAATTAGTTGTGAAAAATCAAACATGAAGTCTATGTGAGGACATCCAATAGTTTCTCCATTAATTGAGGAATTTATCCATCAGTTAAAGAGATAAGGATGAGTTCTAATTTGAGTTGTAATTAGTTGGCTCAATTAACTGAGTTAAGTCCAGTTAGATTGATTTAAACAGATTGTTTAAATTAATGTAATTTCAGTTAGTTAATGCATGCTTGCATATAACTGCTGCACTTCAGATAACTAAATATTCTCTTATGAATAACTCATGCATGTCAATTTAGATAGAGACCCAGTTGAGATCAAAGGAGGGGCAGTGTACTATCAGTTGGATGGATTTTTCCTATAAAGGAAGCTCATCCTTGGAGAAGGATTTATCTCCTTCAGGATTGCGTAGTTGGATCAGAGGTTAGTGAGTGTGTGAAGAGGCCAATTCACACAAGTGGCTACACTAGATCCCAATCAGAATTGTGCAAAACAAATGGAAGGCTTGGAGGGAAAACCAGAGGTTAGATAGAGGCCTTTGACTGTCTATGAGTAGCAGAGGTATTGCAGAGAGAGCAGGATAGATTTTGAGCTAATTCTTTTTGTAATACTGGCTATATTTCCACTTGTATAATAATACAGAGTTGGGGTTTTAGGCTGAGGCTTTTCCTGGGTTATTTCTTCTGTGTTATGTGTGATTTCTTCTCATGCTCAGTTATATGTGTTCTCATTGATCATGCTCAATTCGATTAAGCTTCCACAAAGTGTTGTAGAAGTAGATCTTGTATTGTGTTTTAGTATATTTCATAATCTATTGATCTATAGTGGGAATTTGTACATTTATAGGGGTCGGGAGTTTTCAAAATGTTAAGGATTATATGTTAATATAGTAGTTATCAACTATAGTGGATATAATAATTTAGGAATTTTGGTTGTTAATGCCAAGTCCAAAGGATATATGCATTTAGGAATAGGGGTTACTTGGTTTAATATTTAAAAATGAAAAGGGTTTGGACATGTCATATAGGTTATGGGTTAGGGCATATAGGAGTTAGAGAATATGTTTGTATATAAGATTAGGTTATAGATCATATATGTTACTAGTTAACAAGTAGAGTTGTTATGACTGAGAGTTTATTAGTGATAATGGCTATATTTCAAGATTTAAGGGTGATAGGTCTATGTTTTTTGGGATATAGTTGTAATGGTTACAAGTTATATTAGATAATAGACATTAGGGGTCAAAATTACTAGGTGTTAAGGGTTATAGGGGCTTGGGATTATAATTGTTATATGTTATACAATTTAGACTTGATAAGACTTGGACATTGTTGGGTCACAAAACTGTCATCTTTTTCCTACTTATTTTCCTATTTCTTTTATCCCTTTTTTAATGAGCATGACCACATCTTATTACTATAATAACCCTTATTCACCTAATTATGTTCTTTTTCACTTGTCACTTTCTTAGTCCAATTCTACTTATAAGTTGACATTGGACCTACTGTCGTAGGCTACTTTTTATCATAAAACTAATGTATTGGTTGTTTCAGTTTTTGATGGTTTGTCAAAGCTTGTTGTTGTGGGATTACATTTTAGTTCCTTTACCAATTTGAACTACTTAAGGTTCCAGGAGATATTGTTGTTACACAGAAAATTTCCTAAGCACATGTTGCCTTTCCTAATTAGACCGGATCTAGGAGATCCAATTATTTGTCCAATTAATACATACCTCACCTTGCCATAATACTGCATGATTAGATTGTTCTGACACAATTAAACCAATGTAACCATCGCTGTTAGTACCAATATTCCTTCATCATTATTAATTTTTTTCTTTTATTTATTATTCGTGTTGTTACATTTGGAAATCAATGCAATCATTCAGAAAGTTCTTTTGATTTAAAAGTTTTGAATTGGTAATAAGGAGGAGTAGCCGTCGATAATCCAAACACCTTGACATTATCCCCTGAGTAAACATATGTGTGCACTAAATCAACTTTGTAACAGGTTCCTAGAAGTGTCAAGTAGTGTGGTTGTGAGGATATATGGGTGGAGAAGTGGTCAAACACAAGCCTGGCTCTGTTAATGTGTTGTTACAACATCTGAAAGAACTGGAAATATTTTAAAGGGATGGATAGTTGAGTTATTTTGAAAAATTACAGGGTTTTAATGAATTGGTCACTTTAGAATTTTCCAAATCCTTATTTGAACAACATTTTGTT
The DNA here is from genome assembly GCA_000404065.3 of Pinus taeda. Lineage (NCBI taxonomy): Eukaryota > Viridiplantae > Streptophyta > Pinopsida > Pinales > Pinaceae > Pinus > Pinus taeda. The sequence continues at coordinate 22,588 of APFE030522840.1, read as the reverse complement.
GCCATGGGCTTTAGAATTATTGTTACAAAATAAGTTATCGCAAAAGTGTTAGGGATGCTAAGGACAAGAAAATGATGGTTCTCAAGGAAATTGGACAATCCTAAAGCTAAGGTTATATTCTTACAGGATGGAGAAGAGTTGAGGCCCAAGGGAAGGGGTTTTGATAGAACATCTCTTCGTCATCTTTGAGATGATGTAGGCATCTTCATCCAAAAATTCATTACATCTGAGGGACGTTTTGGAATTATTTTCAATTATCACTTTGAATTGTTGGCACACCTAAGGATGAGGCAGTTGATTATTATATGATACTACTTGTTGAAGTCATTACAACACATGGCAGAGGCATTGAAAGAGGAAAAACATCCAGAAACATGCCTCACTAACCATGTGCTCATTAAATTATCAAGATGCATTCATTACATAGACAAGGGAGCTCATGGCATGGTTTGATAATGAGACCTTGTGCTGGTACGAATGAGGAGGATGAAGAAAGTGTTGAAGCAACATCTATCATTGAAACAACACCAAGTATTGAAGAAACACCCAATGTTGAAACAACACCAAGTATTGAAGTAGTACCTAGTGCTGAAACAACACTTTTTCTAAAATTACAACATATTCCAGAAGAAAGACAACCATAGCCTCTAATCAGAGTAGGGTTGATACACCTCTTATGATTGTTCAATAGAACCCTAAGAGGTGGAGTTCCATTATAATTACCCCTAATTCATCCTCACAAGAAAAGGAGACATGGATAAAAGAACTTGTGGTGGTGTCTAGTGAGTCATCAAAGGAAAGACAAGGTGGGTGATTGATTGTAGAGGAAGTGTTGGAGGAAGAAACTGCTAGAACAACAATTGTGCCTGAAACTAGAGTTGAGGAAGTGAAGAAACCTGAAGGGACTAGGGGAGTATCAAAAAGGGTTAAAAGTGTAGAAAAGGAAACTGAAAAGGCTAATTGGTGGAAGAACCCCTAGGAAAAGGGTGTGAGTAGTTGTTATACAAGAGGAGACTAAAAATCTTACTACTATAGCTAATGGGGAATGTGATGATACAACTGGGCCTGATGGGTTTGAGGAGAAACTAGAAAAAAGAGAGCAGGATAAGTCTACAGAAGAAAGCCCCTCTACATGTAAAATCTTGAATGTTACACCAAATCCTGAACAAGAACTAGAGAAACAACATGAGACATAATGACTACTAACAAAAGAGTAGACATAAGAACAAGAGGTTGTTACTTCACTAGGTAAGATGAAAATTGACCCTCTCATTAAAATTGAAAATTTGGGAAAGGAAAATTAGGAGTTAAAGAAAAAAATTGCCTTGGTTAAAGAACACTTTCATTTTAAGAATGAAACTAGATTGGATATGTTGGCAAAGACTTTAGAAATGGCATCATCTACTATCTAAGAACAAATTTGTAAGGGTTGACCAACAAATCCTTGAGGAGGTTGAAATCATGGAGCCTATTACTGTTTCAGTTGGAGTACAAGTGTGGGAACAAGGCAAAGAATTTCAACCTGCTATTTGACAAGAACCCAGTGATGATGGTGCTGTTACAAAAGAACCAATAGTCGAAGAAGAGCAGGAAGAAGAAAAACAATCTGCTAATCCACAAGAAGTTGTTGACGATGTTGTTATTACACAAGAACCAATAATTGAAATAGAGAAGACTAAAAATAAAAAGATTGTTGTACCACAAGAACCTATCAAAGATTCTATTGTTACACAAGAACCAACAATTGGGATAGAGCAGTAGGAGGTGAAAAAGGATCAGAAAGAAGGTGCTAAAACAACATCTAAAACAAATGACATTAAATTTAAATATTTGATGAGGGTAGTAGAGTAGTGGGACAAGTTAGCGCTCTGTCCCAAAGATGAAGTCATCTTCCTAAAGCAGCATGAGGAAATGGTCAATAAGCTTAAGGAGGAGTGGGATGAAAAATTAATAATTGAAGAATTTGTGAAAATTCAGAAGGGGAGGAATTAAGCAATGAAACAGGTGACAATTTAGATTGGATCATTATATTATTTTTCATCCATCTCGATGAATTTGGAGTGGGAAAAGTGGAGGAATAATCTCACAAGAACATTTTTACTTGCGGGACCCAGTTTGGCAAACCGGGTCTAAAACTTTCTAGTAGCATTTTGAGGCATCAAACATTATTTTTTGGGGTTAAATTTTTTTTGATTTAGCACCACACCATTTCATGCTATTCTACACACAAATATATTTCCAACAATGTAGAAAGCACGTCAATCAGAGTCTGTATGTAAAATTTACGCCACTCAAAAATTGACTTTCCTATTTTCATACCTTTAGTTCGAGAGGATGCCGCATTAGCTCCATTATTAATGAAAAATGGGCTAGCCACGTGATTATGATATAAAATACTCTAGAAGAGTCTATATCGTAACTCTAGTTAAGAGTTGATGTAGTCAAAATTAGCTACGAATAGGCTATTGTGATGTGTTATAACTCAACCACTAGGAGGAAGAGGCATTCTATTCTTTCAAGAGCATTTTTGTTCCATAGATGAGAAAAGATAGTAAGGAGATATAAGAGGTATAACAGACAGATATTATTTGTGCATTGTAGCAACCCACAGGCCACAGACATTACTTCTTTGTATCTGTAGCCATATTTCCAAAAGATAGAGAGCGAAGCGACCTCACCTTTCAGTTAAGTTTTCTCCCGAAAGGGTTTCCCAGAGAGCATATCTTGTGTCTTATGTGTGTGTGTGAGCTTATTTTGTCACTCTATACTTTTCTGCATAATTTTTGTTCTCATGCATGCACTAATTACAGTCAAGTTTACAAATCTTAAAGTTTAATAAAACTGTAATAGTGTAGAAATTCAGAATTTTAATATATTCTTATCAGATCTGCTGGGATGAACTATCTAGTGGAATATTCTTGGAAGTTTACGGATCATTTGGTATCAGAGAATGTTCCTTTGGGTATTTTTGTATATTTGTAGGGGGTCTAGGTTGATGAGGTTGAAAATTGTAAAACCCTAATCACGACCGACGAATCTGTAAACGAACCTCGTAATCCTGCAAAGGTGAGGTTTTTGGGGCTTGAACAACAAGTCGTGGATATAAATTGCAATGTAAACCTACTCATGTTGGTCCTAAGAAACAAGTTGGAGATATTTGGAGAAGATGGGGTTTCGTATGTACAGGAAAAATCAGAAAAGGGATAGCGAAATCAAGAAGGCATGAAGAACCAACAGAAGAAAGAACCCAAAAAAGATCAACCTAGTTCAAGTGTCGTGACTCAATCCCTTTTTAAAAATGGAAGCAAAAGTCGATATCAAATGGAACCATGATGATATTGATGCTCTGAAGTTTAACCACTAGTTGCAGCAATTGGAAGTTTATTTCAGTGTCCATCAGATCAAGGAAGGACAAAACATCTCATTTGCACGGTTGAAACTAGAAGGTCATGCACTGACTTGGTGGGAGATCCACATGGAAACCCTAAGGTTGGAGGGATAACCTCTAGTGACTGAGTGGGAGGATTTCAAAACAATAGTTAATTCACAATTTTATCCCATCAGGTATGGGGAGGACCAGTGGATCCAGTGGCATTACTTTAAAAGTCGGGCCAAAGCATGCACAAGTACACCACATAATTCAGAAAGATGGCTATATTGTTGGGTATCTCTCTAAAGAACCCATATGTACTCCTCAAGTATTTGGGGGGTATGCACTACCATCTACATGAGAAAGTGATGATGTTCAAGCCCAAATCGGTGGGCGAGGCTTGTGTATAGGAACAATACCTAGAAAAAATAGCCCTAAAAAGAGTGCAATCAAGTGGATTGAAGAAAAAGGAGTAACATGAATCTTCTAAGGAGGGGAAGCAGAAAGAAAAAGGGGGAAAGGATAAAAATATGGCAACCAAAACACACCAGTGCAAAGATCCTAGAAACCATTGTAACCACTACAACATTGATGGCCATACAGAGGAGAAGTGATGGAAGTTGCATCCAAAGCTAAACCCAAAGAAGAAGAAGAAAAATAATCTCATGGATACGGATTCAAGCAACCAAGTTGAAAGCAGCTCGTACGTGGATGAGAAGATCTTCTGCATGTCAATGCAAAAGGAGGTGAATCTGAGTATCCTTCAACAATAGGAAGAGAAAGAAATTACTGAACTCTTCTATTTAAGATACAAGTCAAGAAGACAAATATTGATTCTCTGTTTAACTAAGGATCATGGGCAAATCTCATTGTTGCAGAGCTAGTCAAGAAGTTGGGGATGGAAGTTCGTGACCATCCAAACCCATGTCCATTAGGATGGGTAAATAAGGATGCACAACTGAAGGTAACTAAATAGTGCAAAATTAGATTTTATATCAGTGCTGATTTTCTTGATGAAGTAGATCTAGGTGTGGTTCCCCTTGATGTATGTGGAGTTTTGTTTGGGAGTCCATACATGTTCATGCGAGATGCAATATTCATGAGGAGAGCCAAAAAATATCAGCTCATCAATACTGGAAAATCGTTCATCAATAACACACATAAAGGTAGGTCAAAAATTTCATTGGTAAGTGCCAACCAAGCCAAGAAATTGACCAGTTCGAGCAAGAAGTATGTTTTATTATTTTAAGAGAGTCAGTTTGAAGAGGAGTCAATAAGAGGCAAGACATTCCTGGAGGGGTGTACTAAGATAAAACAACAACAATTAGAGGAGTTGTTACAGGCATACAAGGTTGTGTTCCGAGAGCCTAAAGGGTTACCACCTAAGAGAGAAGTGGAGCACGAGATCCAACTATTGCCAGACTCTCGATTGCCAAATATTGGGTTGTACAGGTAGTATGTTATGGAAGAAAGTGAGGTGAAGAAACAATTGCAACAACTACTAGAACAAGGTGTCATTCTACCGAGTACGTCACCATGTGGGTCACCCATGATAATTATTCCAAAGAATGATGGGACTTGGAGGATGTGTATAAATTGCAGGGAATTGAAGAAAATCATGCTCAAGAACAAATACCCCATGCCTAGGATAGATGATGTGTTGGATCAATTACAACAAGAAAAATACTTCACCAAGCTAGACTTGATTTTTGGATATCACCAAGTTCGAGTCAAAGAAGAAGATACCTGGAAGACTGCCTTCAAACACAAGAAAGGTTTGTATGAGTGGTTAGTCATGCCATTTGGCCTATGTAATGAACCAACAATACTTTTGAGATTAATGAGTGATGTATTGCACCATTTTATAGATTTATTTTATATTGTCTATTTGGATGATATACTAGCATATAGTTATATTTAGGAGGAGCATATTTCACATTTGATGCAGGTGATGGAAACGTTGAAGAAGCACAAGTTGCTAGCAAATATCAAGAAGTGCGACTTTGTACAACAATCCTTGGTGTATTTGGGGTATGTGATCAATGGAGGAGAACTGAAGATAGACCCTTCTAAGATGGAGGCATCATGAAATTTCACCTACTAATGTTTCTGAGGTCAGGAGTTTCATTGAGGTAGCAAAATATCTGAGGAAATTCATAGCCTCATTTGTAGCAGTAGTAGCATTGCTCCATGTCATAACAACAAGTGGAAATAATTTCTAGTGGGGAAAATATTAGCAGAAGGATTTTGAGGAGCTAAAGAAGATGACCAGTCAAGCACCAGTTATGGCATTACCAAACTTACAATGACCCTTTGAAGTGAATATAGAGGCAAGTGGGTATGTTATGGGAGTTGTCTTGATGCAGGGAGGAAGGCATGTATGCTACCATTATTAGGCATTTCATGGGGCAGTTCTTTACTACCACACCTACCATAAGGAGCTCTACACCATGGTGCAAGCTGTGAAGAAGTGGAAGCATTATCTGATGGGAAAGGAGAAAGTATTTTACATAGATCACCAACTGTTACAGTACTTGTAGGCCCATAGTAAGCTACAATAGACCAGACATTACAAGTGGATGGAGTTTTTAATGCACTTTCATTTTGTGATCAAGTATAGGAAAGGAAGCACCAACAAGTTGGCTGACATGCTTTCAAGGCCACTCACATCGAATATTGCAACTTTGTAGACTCTTATGCACATGGATCCATTCACCCATGATGCATAAAAAGAGGAATATTCATAGGATGAGGACTTCAAGGAGGTGTAGGAGCAGTTGCAGAGGAAGAGTCATGTGCATGATAATGAGAACACCATTGAATACCATCTCTAAGATGGGTTACTCTATAGAATGGATAAGCTATGTGTTCCTAAAGGTGAGCGATTTTAGCTGATTAGATTGGCTCACACCTCCAAGGTTGTAGGGCACTTTGGTGTAGGGAATACCGTGGCTAACTTGCAGAGGTATGTGTATTGGCCCAATATGCAAGAGAAAGTAGCTATGTTCATAAGAGGATGCATACATTTTTGTACCAACAAGCCTAGAAATAAGAAACAAGGTCTATATGATCCCTTAATTGTACCTACTCGTCCTTGGGAAAGCATTTCCATGGACTTTGTGGGAGGTTTATTGACAACCAGGAAGGGACATGAGTACCTGTTTGTGGTAGTTGATAGGTTCAACAAGATGTGCATTATGGTGCCTTGTAAAAATACCATCAGTGTGTAGGAAGCAGCAAACCTGTTCTTTGGACAGGTCTAGGTGCACTTTGGGATACCAAGGAGTATCATTTCAAACCGGGATACAAGATTTCTCAGTGCATTCTGGACTACAAAGAGGGAGAAGATGGACACGAAATTGAAGATATCTACAATATTCCACCCAAAAATATATGGGAAGACAAAAGTAATCAATAGGACTTTGGCGCAGCTTTTGAGGGGATACAACCAGAAGCATTCGTAGAACTGGGATGAAAATACAGTATATATACAAAATTATTATAATAATGCAGTTCATACTTCTACAAGAAAGTTCCCATTTCAAATTTGTTTTGGATGTTTTCCACCTTCACCTTTGTATATTGCATATGGGAAGTAAGGAGGATTAAGGGAAGATCTTGCAGGATATGCTTTGAAAGTTGAAAAATTTATAAAGAAGATCAAGAAGATCCATCTACAGGTACAAGAAACATTGTAGAGGTCACAAGAGAAGTATAAGGCCAAGAATGATCACCATAGAATAGAGAAATCATTCAAGGTGGGAGATGGAGTGTAGTTACAGTTGAACAAGGAGAGGTTGCAGGGGCTTGGTGAGAAAACCAAAGCTCTGAGATATGGTCCCTTTGATATACTAGAAAAGGTGGGTGATAATTCCTATCAATTTAGTTTACCACCATATATTGGTATTTACTTAGTTGTGAATGTACAGAAATTGAAACTTTATGAGATTTCCATACTAGATCAGGGAGTGGAACATGTCTTACCTTCTGTGGAGGATTTGGCACTAGATGCTCAAGCAAAGTTGACATTTTGTAGAAGATGTTTATAACTACAATACAAGGGAAACATGACCTTTGGATTGGATTCAAGGGATAACTTCCAGGTAAAGCTAAATTGTACACCAGAGAGAAGGTGGAGGAAAAATTCCCTCACCTCATTCAATAGAAGCTTTTGAGGACCAAAAACCTCCTAAAAAGGGGAGTTGTGATCCAAGTTGGATCATTATATTGTTTGTAATCCATCTCGATGCATTTGAAGTGGAAAAAAGGGAAAAATCAGCTCACATGACTATTTTTACCAGTGAGACCCAGTTTGGCAAAATGGGGTCTGAAACTTTCTAGGAGCATTTTGAGGAATCAAACGACATTTTTTGGGGGTAAAACATTTCTACTTTAGAGACCACCATTTCATGTTATTCTACACACATAGATATTTTCCATGGCACTAGAAGCACGCCAATCAGAGACCTATTGCAAAAGTTATGCCACTCAGAAATTGACCTTCCTGTTTTCACAACTATAGTTTGGGAGGGTGTTGCATCAGCCCCCATTATTCGTGGAAGAGAGGCTAGCCATGCGATTATGTTGTAGAATACTCTAGAAGAGTCTATATTGTAGCTCTAGTTAAGAGTTGATGTAGTCAAAATTAACCACTAGTAGGCTATCGGGTTGTGTTATAACCAGGCTACTAGGAGGAAGAGACATTTCATTCTTTTGAGAGCATTTTTGTCCCATAGCTGAGAAAACATAGAAATTAGAGATAGGATATCGAACAAAAAGAGAGGATCTGTGCACTGTAGCATCCCACAGGACACAAATATTACTTCTTTATACCTACAGCCATATTTCCAGATAGAGATAGAGAGCAAAGCAACCTCACCTTCTAGTTGGGTTTTCTCCAAAAAGTGTTTCCCAAAGAGCATATCTTCTGTCTTATGTGTGTGTATGAGATTATTTTTTCATTCTCTACATTTAGCATAATTTCTATTCGCATTCATGCACTAATTACAGTTAAATTTTCCAATCTTAAAGTTTAATAAAATTGTAATAGTGTAGAAATTCAGAATTTTAATATATTATTATCAGATTTGTTGTGACGAACTGTCCAATTAAGTGGTTACAACAAGAAAATGAGATAATTTATGAAATCATTAATGGATTATTGTGCAATATGCTTCCTTCTCCTTCCTATCCTTTATATTTGCAAGAAAACAATTCTCTTCCAATTAACAAACCTGAAGGAAAATCAACCATATAATGTTGAAGAAAGTGTAACTAGGTTCGGTATTTACAAATGTAACTTTGATCTTTGTACTTGTTAAGAAAAATAAATATTATTTTCATAGATTATAAGAATGAGTTTCTTTCTCATTCCATAGGTCTAGGAAAGTCAAAGAGTCAAAGACATGTAAGGAGCTCTTCTTGATCATATGTGTAAATATATATGCTAGTATAGAAGGCCCTCCAAGACAAGCACAATCCTCCAAAGACAAGCATGAAGAAGTTTGCCAGCAAAATGATGAATAAAGGTAGTCATGTTAGCCTCAAGATAAATATAAATGACAAGTCGGGTCACAAAGGAGACACAACACTTTCGGTGGACATGTCAGATCAAATACAGGGACAAACTACTATATAAAGGAGCATGCACCCTCACATTTGGACAATGACATCCTTGCACTCCTCTTTGAAATTATGGTCAAGTTAAAAGTTACAGAAATCTCGGATAAAGGTGCAGGACAATGTTTCTGTTGGGAGAAGGATCCCTCTAGTTTTTCAGATAAGGATGATTGATGTACACACTCACATACTCTCATAGTTTCAGATAAGAAACTTTGTAATACCACAGTGATATATATTCTCGACATAGCCCTGACAAGTAAGATCTCTGTAAAGTTTGCAGTGAAATCATGATGAACATAGTTACATTCTTGGTCAAGGTGCATTCATGATCCTAATATGGTCATGATCTCATTAAAGGCTACAATAAGACAGTCATGATCTCGGTGGATCAAAAAGGCAGCTCTCTAATACATATCTCAACCTTGAAGATCTAGTTGATGAAGACTTCGGTGAAGGGACAACAAAGATGTTGCAGTAGTAATGAAGTGATGCAGTAGTGATGGCCTCAATGGTGCAACAATGAAGAAGATCTCAATAGAGATAAAGAAGAGGCTTGGTGTCTTGGTCTTGGAGTGGCCTAGTAGGTCAAGGATCATGGTCTTCGTATTCTTCAAGTAGAATCTCTATAAGAATAATTTTGTGCAGGTTTTCCTCTCCAAGAGGGAGAGATTTTGACCCTAGCAGAAAGCCAACATCATGTGTTCTTGTCTCTTGTATTTTGGTAACTGTTTGATGATGTAAGAAATACACACACTAATGATATCAAGATAATATTGTGCTAATAAGAAAAAAGTTAAAATACCTCACAAATAGTTATCAGGCTAAGAAGAATCACATTAACTATATCTGCCCTAGATTCTTCAATGTGGTTTCAGAGCTAAGGTGTTGAAGTCAAATGAAGGGCAACAAAAGAGACATACAAGGATCTATCTTCAATGACATCAAAGCAGGTTTAAAGGATTAAAGGAATAAGTATACCCACAAGCAGGTCTACATCATCCATGGAGTATCAACTTTAGTAATTATAGTCATGCACTCAACTCATGCTCAGTTTGATGGTGTACACCACTGATTGTTGGCATAAACCAGTCATCAGGGGGAAAGACCCTAGGTTCGGGCGTGGAGGGCCAACAATGGATTGTTGTAGTCTAGGAGAATGCTGACATTTTCGTCTTACCCAGAGGGTAAGGAGTCTCACCCGAGGCATGCCACGACCAGAACAAAGAATGGTTTGTTATGGGGTCAAGGATGCATCAACCGTTAATATATAAAGAACATCAGATACATAATTGGGACAAAAACATATCATTCAACACTAAAAAGCTACTACATTCATGAATATTGTAGAATATTTAAAATTTAAGTGGGTCCATACATCATAAGAAACCATGTGTGTCATGCTAAGAAACTAGTCTAGACCTTAATTCATATTAAATCAACAGAAGAACATTACATGACATATCAACATTAGCTGCAAATGATTACAAGGAATACCTGATTATAGATTCAAAGGTTCAGTATTTAACTCCGAGGCCTTGCTTGGCCATATTCCTACACTCTGGTTCTATCCTGCCGTAACCAACAAACTCACCACCAACAACAACCCTTTCTCCTTATGGTTCTCTCCTTTTGTATTTCCCTTACTGCTCAGACTACCAATTCCCACTCGGCTATTCCTTCCCTTGGCTGCCACCTCTCCGTCTTGTCTGCTCGGATGCCTTTGCCTTCTACTGACATTTTGTCGCAACCACCCCACAACTACTTGTTCCTCTTTTCCATTTCAGCGGTCCTCCCCACAACTTGACTGTTGCTACTGCCACCAGTTTCCTCCTCGTTCTATGGCAATCCAAAAATAATCAAAATATTTTCAAAATCAAAATGAAGGCTCCAACAGGCCCCGACCACAATTCTTTGACTCGTCCCTAAGTCAATTCATTTCGAGCTTAGTTGGTGCTATTGGTGTCTTAGTTGGTGCTCCAGTTGGCGGTTGCATTGCTAGCTGCAATCCTATTGGCTGATGAGATGATGCTTCCTTTGTTTTAGCCAACACTTGGGTGGTGTCTGCTCCCACTGCACTTTCCTCCTTCTGCTGCTACCCCTTTTCAAACGAATGCTCCAACTCCGGAACAACTAGGGTCGTTTGCTGCCTAAATTCCCTGTACTTCTGGAGGGTGGCTTCCCATCAGTGAGGATTGTGTCAACCTATTAAGTGAATTCTTCGGTTGTATTGGATGTTAATTTAGTTGGATGTTGACTTTGTAGATGGTCCCATTGTTCTCTGCAGGTGTTGCAAAACTCTTTTAGAGCCAAAACCTGTAGAAAGATTGATGGGCACATGTATCTTATCACCCTTTTAGTTCTTGTTGACTCTTCCTCGATCTGCATGACCTACACTTAGATTGCAGTGATCTGTTCATTAATCTTTTGAAGGTGGACATAATCCATGTAGTCCCTGGTACTAGCGAACAATACCTGTATCTGCTCTCGACTGGGTTTGGCAGTGCTGATCTTCCCATCTACAATTTCTTTCTCATATCATCATTGGTGGCTACTAGATTTGAACATGCTACTTGGATATGGTTGCAACAGCTCACCAGTGTGAAGGTTGTGATATCCTCTAGGGCTTTCATGTTTGCATCAATGATCATTGGCCATAACGATCGAATATCTGTGTTACCTGGTCAATCTGTGCTTGCAAATCTGTATTTCCTCGTCATAGGTGATCTCGCTCTTCTGTCACCTCTTGTAGTTGATATCTTTGTTTCTCGTGCTCTTTGGCCAGATCATCATGTATCTTCTCGGCCCTTTGTACTATTTTTTGTATGAATGCAAATAGTTGCACCGAAGACCAGTGTTGTAGTGTGTCAGCTTGCATTGTGCTAGGTTCTAGAAAAGTATGCTATATTGGTAGGCCACTAGCTATGGATTTCTCAAAGTGGGAGGCAGGCGATTGAATGGGCTGTGATTGTGGGGTGAATTGGGGAGTAGGGTGAACAATATTAGGGTTCGGGACCATAGGGAAATTTATAGGAAAAAGTGGCTAGTATGGTTCATCCCTTTCCTTTTGTGGAATAATTGTGGTTGGTCCTTTCCCCTATAGTGGGTCTGAATCAACGAGTAGAGACACTAGTGATGTTTGTTAGGTGTTGCTTGCAAAGGTAGTACCCCTAATCTGCTTTTCTGAATCAACTTCCATTTCTACAGTTGTTCATCCTCTACCGAAAGGGATGGTTTCTGACAGGGTCACAGAAGTAGAGGTCATGTGCGGGGAAGATTTCTGCAACTGATGTAGGACGGTGGAGGTGGTGTGGGGAATTTCTTCGATTATCGGGGATGCAGAGACTGAGTGTCTGACCTCATCAGTAAGGTCGATAATTTGAATTGTTGGAGGAGTTCTCATCTTTTTAATGGCCAGGTTGCGAATGGCTCTTTTCTTCTTGGGCTTGGGGACTATTGGTTGGGTTGGAGTGCGAGAAACCCTAGTGGGAAGTTGCATAGCGAATGGAGTTGTAACAATGGGAGAAAACATATTGGAACCTTGAAATTGCAAAGGAAGGTTATTCTCACCTGATTTCCCGTTGAAACTTGTGATTGTTTACCTCAGCATGGACATTTTCTCCTCCATTTACAACACCATCAGGTGGAGGTCATCTTCAGCTGGCCTCTTTCTACTATTTTCCCCTACTTCTCCCTCTTGCCCCTATGGCTTTAAGCCCCCAAACATATATTTGTACTTCCCCTCAGTAATCTCACAGGCCACCCTCATCCATGATCCCATCTCACTATGTAGTGTCGCTTCAGTCAGAACAAGTTTTTGTGGCCTCAGGATGGATGCATCGTGGTCGAAGGTAGGCGTGTCCATGCGAGGCTCTAAACCAAACTTATTCAAAAAACCCATCTAGCATAGTTTTGGGTATCCTCTGCGTTGACCTTACTGTAATTAGTATCATCTCATACCATTCTTTGAAAGTCGTTTCATTTACTTATATTGTACCTCTGAGATGATAATGGTCAATTGATCATGCGAGAGCATCTAAGATATTTTTTGGGGTTTTGGGTTTTGGGTTTTTATGGAGGACCAATACATAAAACAAATTATAAGAATGATGTATTTAACCCTTTAGATAATACTAATAGATAATCAAAGGGATGCTATTTAAGTCCACAGAGTGATTTAAATTGATAAGATGTACAGAAAGAATAGTAAGGAGATATGATTACTTTAAATTTCAGATAGAAAGACAAAACATCATAAGTGGGAAAACCTTTGACCAAATTTCAAAAGTTAAACAAAATATGCTTAAAATTACAAAAGATACTCACAATTTTATGATTTAGAGGGAGCCTTTCAGACAAGCAGTCCAATATCTCAATCTCTTTATAATAATAACTTTAGAAGGAATTTTAAGAATAACCGTGACACATTTATTCTTACTTAATATCTCTGTAAAACTTAAACATATGCAGAATGAACAGAGTGAATGAAACACGTGAACGACTTACAGAAGAAAATGAGACTGTATGAGATCAAATTCATAATCCTTTGCTTTATTATCAATGATCTATAAAAATATTGTACATCAGTACTTCAAAATTGCTTATGGAAGGGTACGACCTTTGATAACTCGAAAACAATGTTATTTATACTAGTTTATGACAAGACAAAATATCTTAAAATATCTTAAACTAATTTACAAAAATAACCTGATATAAAATAGGAAATATGAATTGTTGCATGATCTGTCCCTATTTTGTTGTAGAATGTCGTAACTGTTGATGACTGTTCTTGGTTGTCTTGATGTGTTGTATGAGTCATCCTTTTTCCTGTTTAGATAAAAGGTGAATAAATTATTTCACACAATTGATTCCATATATCATTAGATGGAATTTCCAGATTTACCATCCTTCTATAAACCTCATCGACCTCAGTGTACTTTTCAAAGGTAGGTTTTACTAGAAAGAGGTTTTTGACGTCATGTTTGATGATTAAATTTGGCTCCAATGCAAACAAAAGTTCCTTCTGTGTAATATGTCCCTTGATTTATGCAAATTGTTCTTTATCAGCAGCAATAGTATACAACTTTTCCTTGTAACTTTTTAGTTTTATTAACTGATCGTTAAAATATGTTAACTGTGGCAACCATTTCTTACTTAACCTACTAAACTTTGAATGAAACCTTTGGACAACAATGTGCAAAGCTTTACATTTGGTTTCCAGCTGAGTCACTAGGTTCTTCTTCTGCAGGACTTTCTTTATCTCTAAAATGGTACCTGTCCTATCAGTGATATTTATTTCCTGTAGCTCTTCCTTGCTTTTAGAATTCAATACCTTGATCATAGATGTGGCTTCTTTAGGCTTTGTATCCATGGCTTCCTTTTGACTTTCTATCTCAGTCTTGCATTTCTCAATTAGTTCATGCTGTTCAAAAATAATTTTAACAGAAGGCCATACTTTGGAAACAAAGTTAGCAATATTAAACCAAATGTCTTCCTTGGATTGGGTCAAGGTATCTGCCATGAATGTTTGATCTTCCAATTGTTTGACTTTCTACTCAAGCCTATGTGTCCTTTGCATCTCTTAGACATATATTGTATCATTTTTTATCTTGTTTGTTTCCAAAGCCTAAAATGTTTGAAGCAACTTGTCATATTGTTGCTTTTGTGCTTGCAACTCTTGTGATAACTTTACATTTTTAGCTGCTAGGGAAGTTTCATTACCTGGAGAAGATGAACTGGGTTCTGCTCTAGTGATGGCAATTAATGTAACAAGAACTATGGTTAGTTGTAAGGCTTCCTTCTCTTTGAGCAGTTACTCAATCTGTTCCTCCATGGTTTTAATCTGCATATTCTGCTAAAAAATAAGCTCTAACAAATCCTCTTTATGTTTCTCATTTTCTGCCATCTCCTTGATCTGTGGGTCCTCAGTAGATGGAAACTTTAACTATTTCCTAAGAGCTACAATATCTACATTCTTCTTTTTCAGAATCTCCTCCAATGCCTTGCAATCCTTGGGATCATACCCAATCTTTACAATAAGTTCTTCCATCATTTTTAACTTATTGTTTTTAGCTATTGATGACAACTTCTCTATCTTAAGTTGAGACTGAGTATTAGATAAAGATGTTCTTAGTTTAGAAAGTGTCATGGCAGTGGTGGTCATTTTTGAGAATAGCATTTCTCCTAATTGCCTATGCATGTCCATTTGATCTATAGGGTGAATCTGATTTGCATCATAGGAGAAAATTGTCTTTTTGTAGTCATCAACTGACTTAGGAAATGGAACCTAAGCATGTAGGAAGGAAAACTGCATCCTCCCTTTCTCACTATCAAAGGTACAAATAATTTTGTGTTGTGATGTAGATGTTTGCTTCCAAAACTGGATGTAGATATGAGCCTTAAGAGTCTCATTCTTCTGCTTAATCTCCCCGTATTTAGAAAATCTATTTACATCTTCAACAATGTTGGCCTATGCATATTGGATTATTTCCATAGGTTTCGAAAAAGAAGAATTGGGATCTATCATCCCTGCTGATGAGGCTTCTTCTTGATCTCCAAGATAAATAAAGTCTAGTTGCCTGCAACCTGATGACATAATAAATCTTGTATTCAGCTTCTTTGGCTGAATAATGAAATCTTTAACCAGGGTTGTATCAGATGTAGTCTCCTCCCTGGTCCTCTTTAGTGGATTTGTCTTTGTCACTGGAGTGTTCACCTGTGGTGTTGAAATAATCTATTCATTTGCTTCCTCTAGAGTCCCTTCAGACCACTCCTCTTGGTTCATTTATTTCTCTAATTCAAGTCTAGGAGTGTGGTTGTATGGTGTAGACTTCAGTTGAATTATTAATGCTTAAATGATCCCAAAAGGATCATAAGACCAAGTAAAACTAAGCTTGAAGTTCATCTTTTTTAACAAATGATTAGCTTCCATACCTACAGACCTGGTATTGCAAATAAAGGGTCCTATTTGGGACTTGATATTGAATTGTGACTTCTTATTGGCTGAAACAAAATAGAGCTCATCCATGTTAATCATCTGCCTTATGTATTCCAATGAGAAAATTCTCATTGGCACATACTTAGGCAGTTTGTAGGGAGCTAACTCATTTCCATAGACTCTGATCTCAGTATAATTCTAGTATAAATACCAATCATGTCTTTGTCTGATCAGATAAGTGTAGAGTCTTTTTTATTTCTTCATTAATCCTGGGTTCTGTCTGACTGTTGATAAGTTGAAGAACTGGATGAATGAACAAGTCAATGAAGTCTGAATAGGTGCACTTTGTTGAATTGTCTCTAACTAATTCTGTCCAATGGATCACTGATTGATCCATCCCTTGATGATCATGCTTCTAAAGTTGAATAAGAAATGAATCACCTCTCTGAAATAAAAACATATGAATAATCACAAAGGAGTATCTGAATATTCCTTGAGTAGTGAAATGGATTAGATGTTCATGAATATTATTAGCCAAAAACTGGTTGTAATTAAACATGAATGTTGGCTGAAATTCTACACTAGATGGAGAGGAATCCAAAAATGGATTTATCTACACTGTGATCATTCTCATACCCTATGAGGTAGGATAGTAAAGAGGTAACATGTCTGGTGGGTTCAAAAAAATCAGAAGATGGATAGGGTGGATTTATTTTAGGCTTTTGAGCATCTTCAGATAAGAAAATCTCAAAAATGGTAGTTCTCTGTTGAAAGGTGAGTTTTTTGTAAAAATCAAGGAGGGTTGCTGGTGAGAAAAAGCTCAGGGAATTAGAAGAGGGAACCTTTAACATCTGGTTGATGTTCTAAGAATTAATGGTAATCAACATTTCTTTTTTGAGCCATCACTGCTCTCTATACAGGGTCATAATGGGCTTGGCACCAAGTTATCAGATCTGGGAAGCTATGAGTTTTGGGAATGAAAAAAGGGGCAAATGAGTCTCCCAGAACCTGATTTTATCCCCCTGATCAATGTAATTTGTTTTAACCATGGGTGCAATTCGATAAAATTGAATTCACACTCATAGTCTCAAACTTTAAATAGGGCATCAGCCAGGGGAATCTGCTCTAGATTAGAAGGGGTGATGGAGGGGCTTGCTTCTGCAACAGTTTTCTGGGTTTTGGCTTTGAGAGAAATTACACTAGAAGATGACCTTAAAGTGTATTGAGATGGATGGCGAAAGGTTATAGCTGTTTTTTGAACAAGGGCGATTTACATAGGAAGGGAATTAGCAAGAAATAGGATCAGAGGTGAGAAAATGATTATGAGCACTTAAACGGGTTATTTGTAGGTAATTTACAATTTACCATTTAAATGTTACCATAGGATATTTATTATAGAATTGGTAATTTTACAACGGGTTTATAGGAGTTAATGGCCAATGGGACGGGAGTGATGTAACAGATCACTATGTACCAGTAGTTGAGTGGACGGAGGGCGAGAAATAAGTGAGGTGGTGGATGAGGTGGCGACATGGAAATGAATGAGGTAAAGCAAATGTGTAAGGCACAAGGATGAATGAGTTGACAGGTCAAAACCGCTGGTGGATTTCGGGGGGTATGGTGAGCGGGTCATGGTTTTGAGCTAAGGGGGCTCGAAATCATGTTGGGCTGCCACGTAAGAGAAAAAGGGCAGCCATTAAAACCACCTTTTCGGGGGGTCTTACCAGCATTATCCAAAAACAGTGAAGGGGGGCCGAAATGGATCCTTCGCCATTGATCTCTGTCGGGTTCATCTTGACCGTCAGAAGTTGGAGGGTGCTTAAATGGCGCTTGATGTGACATTTTGTCGCTTCCGACTTTATAATAAAATCATGTGTTGTTGATTATTTGCAAGATAATAAAGTTTATCAAGATAATTAAACCCCGATTTAGGAATTTTAGCATTATTTAAACTAAATAACAAATTTCAAAGGCACATTTGAACTAGCAGCCTTATTTTTTATTTTCTAAAGAAAATATTTTCTGTTTATTAGTTATCTAACATTTTATCATTTTCCTTCCTTTTTTAGAGCAACTACCCTAACATTTTATATGGTATGGACCTAAAATAATAATAATTCTTAACATTTTTTATTTTCAATTTTGTTGTTGGTCCATATCCTAACTTATCATTTTACAATGGTATTTTTGATTTTTTTCAACTAATGGCTAACTTATAAAAAAATGATGCTACAACAACTTCCTTCGTGCTCAGATCCCTTGACGGTCTGCATGGTTGTTATTGGAGTGCTAACAGTTGTCCTTCAACGATAGGCATCATTTCCATCCCTTTTGGTGGCCTCCATTTCCACATCGCCAGAGACATCAGAATGTACCCAAACAGAAAATTGGTACTCCGCCTATAAACATCTTCGCATGCTTCAAAGAGCTTGTCTAGAAAAAAAGTAGACCATTTGAGTACCTCCCCATTGCAGCAGTGATCCACAACCAAAATTGCGTCCAGAGAGCATTCGTTTCTTGAGAAGTGTCTCATGGTTTTCCCCATTATGATGTAGCATGTGAACTTGATGTTAACTTTTCTTATCATGTCAATATTTTCTCCTCTTCCACCTCATTTCGTTCCATATTTTTCATAGTAGTTCTCTTCGCCATGCTCCTTAGCTCTTTTGGCACCTGCCTTGAATGTTGTGGTTATTGTGTTCCCTCTGGCTGACAGCTTTGTTAGATGATGAATATCGTCTACATGAATTGGGTACTATTGGTCAAGCCATAGGGACCCCCCATGCATTCTGCTGGCTAATAGTTTGGTACATTGCATGGTAGCGAACTAAGTGCCAAAAACTGGTAAACTTCTCAAGTTGATTAATGTCGACCTCTGCAATCCTATGAAATCCTCCCTGACTCTATATGTTCTAGTGACATTTTCCTTCTCGACTTTTTCTGTGTAGACCTCTCTCTTCAGGGTCATAAACTGGAAGCAATCCATAGGTCATTGTCGATTAAGATCGACTTATCATATTTTCCGTACAGATTCTCCACCAGATCAATTCATTCATCTAGCTTATCTTTTGGAAGTGAGATAATTTCCTTCGCCATTGCTCTACATCTCTAGTAAACAATTTTCACCTGAGGCTTCGCACTCCTGCATCTCTGCAACTGTTCTTCAGAGCAGGCTTGGAATTCCTCCTATCTACAATTGAGATTATGTAGCTTCCTTCAAATCCTTGCAAATTAAGTAGTCGGGCTTGACACAACGTTTCCTGACCAGAATTTGGAAACTAATTACTCTTGCAACTTTCCCCATGTATCCTAGACATGCTTTTTTGCCATCGGTTGACCTGGACCTGACGTTCATGAAGTGGACTCGGGAAGGACAGAGTGTGCAGCATGGATTATTAATTTTGATATGATGGGGGTTATTTATTAACTAAACTTGTTCCTAACAGGAAAATATTTTACGGCTCCCACTTGATAGTTTCATTATTACTTATTTATTATGGAAATGACTACTGGTGTGGTGGAAAGGACGGATACAATGTGTGACCATAAAGACTAAAAAAGCGTCTACCTACATGTAATTTAAGAGCTGTCAAAGCATATGCCTACGGGTGTTATGAAACCAGCTCAAGAAAAGATAGAAAAGATAGATCAACGCCTTAGAATTCAACCTCTTCGAGGGGGAAACCTCCTTTACATTACATAAATGAACAATTCTTGGATGATTCAAATGACAAAACCTCCTTTCTATATATAGGAGTCTAAGGAGTCACAATATAACCCAGCCGACCTAACAATAATAATATAAAGCCACAAAAATAACAATAGAGGGATTCTATGGGGCACAGTAATAACAATATGGGGGAAATAGGGGCACAAGAATATTAATAAGGGGTACAACTACCATAGTAATGGGGTAATCACTAGTATTATAGGGACCCAACATGCGCCTCTCCTTCAAAAAAAGTGTTGTCCTCAATGATTGAGTAGTTCTGGATACTTCTGTATAAAATTCTCATCCTCCCATGTGGAATCTTCCGCAGATAAGTTCTTCCACTTAATAAGATACTCTGAAATTCATCGATTTCATAGCTGTCGAGATCTTGTTTCTGTGACTGCTTGTGGTTCCAATATAATTTTTCCTTCCTCGTCAAGTTCTGGAAATATTGTTTGAACCAGGAGCTTGTCACCTATAACCTTCTTTAAACATGAAACATGGAAAACTGGGTACAATCGAGAAGCTGCAGGAAGCTCCAATTTGTATGCCCTAGTACCAATCTTTTGCAACACCTTGTACGGACCATAATACTTTGGTGATAATTTATTATCCTTCTTAGCTTGCTTGAGGGACATTTGCTTATATGGTTGTAGCCTTAAGAACACCCAATCACCTACATCAAAACTTCTTTCACTGCGATGTTGATCTGCCTGTTGTTTCATTCTATTTTGTGCCAACACGAGGTTATCCTTAAAGAGTTGGAGGACTTGTTGTTGATGTTCGATGTGATGTTCCATTGCTTGAACCTTAGAATTTTCTCTTAAATATGATGTTGATGGATGGTGGCTGATTACCTTTAAAGTGCCATAGAATTGGGTCTTTTTGTTGCTGTATGGAAGAAGTGTTATACCACCATTCAGCCAGAGGCAACCATTTGACCCATTGTGTCTGTTTATCAGATACAAAGCAACGAAGATATCCTTCCAACATTTGTTTACTATCTCAGTTTTCCCATCAGATTGAGGATGATAAGATGAGCTATGAGCTAACTAAGTAGCAAGACAAGAAAATAATTCTGTCCAAAATTTCCCGTGAAAATGGGATCTCTGTCACTTACAATAATCTTTGGGTTTCCATGTAGCTTTTGAATTGTTTCCATAAATGCACTAGAAATTGTACTGGCTTTAAATGGATGTGATAATGCACAAAAATGTGCATACTTGGTAATTCAACTACCACCATGATGACACTCTTTCCCTAAGACTTGGGTAAACCTGTGATAAAATCCATTGAAACCTCCTCCCAACATTGGCTTGGAATGGATAAAGGTTGTAATAGACCCGGTGTCTTAATTGCTTCAACTTTATTTTGCTGGCAAACCAAACATTCTGCCACAAACTTTTGAATATCTGATTTAAGGCCCCCCCAAAAAAATTCCTTCTTAACCCTGTGGTAAGTTTTTAAAAATCCTGAGTGCCCTCCTAAGGGAGAAGTGTGCAATTCCATAAGAATCTTTTGTTTTAGCTGGGAATTCTTACAGAGGTATAAGCGATCTTGGTACCATAACGAATCATTTTGCCAGCTAAATGTATCCGGGACGTACTGGAATCTTGTTTGTAACTTTCGAATAAGTGCCCACATCTTCTCATTCTTCCATTCCTCCCTTGCTTTCATTATCCAATCTAGTTGGATAATAGAAATGGCGCACAACAAATGCTTCCCACATCCTCATCCTTTCTTGAGAGTGCATCTACCACCACATTTTGCTTCCCTTTTTTGTAGATGATTTCAAAGTCATAACCCAACATCTTTGTGACCCACTTTTTTGCTCTTCAGAGGATAATCTTTGTTCTAAAAAGTATTTAAGGCTATCATGATCCGTTTTTACCTTGAAGTGTCTTCCCATTAGGTAGGGTCGCCATTTCTTAAGTGCATGGAGTATTGCCAACATTTCCTTCTCATAAATAGCTTTGCTTAAAAACTTTCCCTTGATTGGACGACTTTCAAAAGCAATAGGTCTTTCATCTTGCATTAGAACAACATCAATTCCATTTCCTGAAGCATCACATTCCACAATAAAGGTTTTTGTGAAGTCCGGAGTAGCTAAGACCGGTGCTTGGCACATTGCCTCTTTAAGATGTTCAAAGGCCTTTGTTGCTTCCAGAGTCCATGAAAATGCATCTTTCTTCAATAATGTTGTTAGAGGTGCTGCAATTCTCCCATAATTCTTAACAAACTTGTGATAATACCCTGTCAACCCGAGAAATCCTCGCAGATGCTTTATGGATGTCAGGATCCTCCATTCCTTAATGGCTTTAATTTTGCTAGGGTCTACCTTAACTCCTTCATGAGATACAATATGACCCAGATATTCCACCTCTTGTACTCCAAAGAAACATTTGGATCTTTTGCATATAATTGTTTCTCCTCCAATAGTTGTAGCACCCTGTCAACATGTTCAACATGATCCTTCCAAGACTTGCTGTAGATTAGTATATCATCAAAAAATACTAACACAAATTTTCTAAGGAATGGTTTGAAAATTGAATTCATCAACCTTGAAATGTTGAAGGTGCATTGGTAAGGCCAAAAGGCATGACCAAAAATTCATAATGACCCTCATGAGTTCTAAATGTTGTTTTCAGAATGTCTTCAATCTTCATTCTGATTTGATGATATCCTGAACGAGGATCCAACTTGGTGAAGTAAATTGATTCATGCAATTCCTCCAGTAATTCATCAATGACAGGAATGGGAAACTTATCTTTAATAGTGAGCTTGTTGAGCTCCCTATAATCCGGACACATGCGCCATGATCCATCCTTCTTGTGCACCAATACTACTGGAGCAGAGAAAGAGCTTTGACTCGGTGAATTATACCAGCCTCTAGAATTTCTGCAACCATACATTCAATTTCACTCTTTTGGACATAGGGATATCTGTACGG
>APFE030522835.1:26909-34409 GCA_000404065.3 Pinus taeda | reverse complement strand
TGTGACTACAAGGATAGTGTCATCATGAAATAGCCAACCATTAAAATTTCCACAAGGCATCTCAGGAGTAGCCTTACTCAAAAGTTTTTCACCTCAATATCCTCATTATAAATAGAAATGACATAATCATGGCATTAAAAATGGATGGAAATATGGAAAAGGATGGAAAAATGATACCTTCTGAAGGCGACCATATTACCATTATCCAAGCGTATAGCGGAGGCTCCTCTTGTTCAATAATAGTGAATTTTCTGCACTAAGGGTCCCACATCCATGAAAAACCAGGCTTATTTCTGAAAGATAGAACTCCAAAGAAAAATGCCTGAAGGCTCTTAAATCCATTCTCCAAGAGATATAAGATTCATTTCCTAGCTTTAATTTTAATGATGATTGCTTCAGAATGTGACCCAGGGTTTTTGAATTTTAAGAGTTCCAGTGTGTGTTTTCCCATTTTTCTTTATTCGACATAGCCTCGCTGCTAGCAGGAATTTTTAGTACCCTGGCAGGTTTGCTTGTACTTCCTGATACTTCCCTTTTTATTATTTTATATCACTCAAAATATTTATAATAATGCATATTTCTCATTGGTATCTTTTAGAGTGTAACGAAGGTAGGTGGTACTAGAGTTCTTTAGATTTTCTAAGCACATAAATTTATTTTTAGTCCATGGGAAACATCATCCACAATAATCATAAATATCTTCTATTCAATGTATAATAAACATCTCAGATAATGGCTGAAATATTCCTCGATTTAATCATGTTAGGGTTTTGATGTCCATTAGGGTTTTATAGGAGTGGTCATCCATACAAGGATTTTCAACAATACCTTCTAAGAGAAACTTGAAAATATTTCTTGGATAGTAGTTTGTTCAAGTGAATAGGCCAGGATTAGGGTTTTGGGATTATGATTGGAAAGTGTAATGAAAAATCCCCTTAACTGACCCAATGGATGATATCTTCCACGTGACATGGAGAAAAAAACTAGATAATCAATAATCAAAGTCACTTTACAAAATATGAGGCATTAAGAATGAATTGCTTCTAACAAACTTACCACAGGAGTGCATAATAATAGAAATTTCAATAGTTGTGCCTTAGGGAATTATAGTGTTATTGTAGTTTTATTTCAGATGGCATGTTTATTCATTTATCTTACACTACCCTACCCTAATTTAGAGAGAGGAAGATCCCCTTCAAGTGTAAGAGTACTTCAAGTGTATCCATGTGCGTAATCAAATGCTAAATATACTCACACTCAGTTTTAAAAAGTAAAATTCAACTCGTATTGGAGTATGAGAAACCAACTGATTTAATTGATATGGTACCAAAAGTTATTGAATGATGAGGGAATGAGGTGTGATAATGATTATTTGCAACCAGGCTTCAATAGGATCCACATATTCATGATTCTCCAACTCAAACAAGTCTTCCACAGCTTGATAACCATTCTCTTGGAGGCATAAGGGATCTGGTGAAAGATAATAAACAAACTCCTTAATCTCGAGCTCCAATATTTGCTCCTCATATTGGAAAGGATGGCTAAGTGAAATTCTATGGTTTTGAGCTTCAACAACAACTTCAGAACAACTTCAAATCGTAGTTTTTAACTCTAATGGTCTTTGAATTAGATCTCCCTAGGGTAAATTTTTTATGGTAATAGGGGAAGTTCCTAAATTTACTCCTCTCCCTAATTTGGAAGATATGACATTACATTTGATAGGGGATGACTAGGAAGAGTAGGTGTTTTAACTTGATGTGCAACCTGATTGTTGGTATTAGGGTTATATTTTTGTTGCACGGGTAACTGGAACCATTAAGGATGACTTGGTAGTACATTGGACGGGAATTTCAATTGTTGTTGTTCATGAAATTTGGTTTACATGGGTAATTTCCCCAAATAGGGAGCTCCAAACCATCCTTGAGGTTGTGGGAATATATAGCTCAAGGGAGAGGTCCACTATGGCCATAAGGTATGGTTTTTAATTGGAGGAGGATTATAAGTATTTCATGGAACTGAGGGTTATATATGTATTTAGGAACCTGTTGAGGATAATAAATGTTAGTCCAACTATTAAATTATGATAAGTTTTGAGTTATACCTGGAGGTCGATTTGTTTCCTTACTTGATTCCTAAAATACTTGTTGTAACCCTAGCAGCAATGGACAATAATTTGTCCGATGATCCTCCTTGCACTTCTCTTGTTCTTCCTGCAAATAATCCAATTGTTAATTTAGAAAGGCTCCTGTAACTATTATTCTTGTAGCAAATTTCAAAAATTGAGAGGACAATTCTCGAGAATTCTTACCAGTATTTCAGATTCCCCTTGAATACCTAGAGCATAATTCACAAACACCATCATATGTAAGTGAGAAACATCACTTGGTCCTATCATATTTAAAGGTTCTAAAAAATCATATTTGATTCCCTTGAGTAGTTGTGTTTTCAAGGCCTCTTTTGCCAATTATTTATGCTTTGATTCTTGAAATTTGTATCAAAGTCACTCCACATAATATGCCAAGCTTTAATTTTCCCCTTGTTTCATACTAAAAATATCTTCACTGGCCTTGCAATAGTTTTGGTACTTTTCCAAGAATACATTCTTCATGTCTTCCAATGTTTGAATGTAGTTTCCACCAAGGCTCATGAACCATTGTAGAGCTGGTGCTTTTAGAGTAAGAGGAAACACTTGTACCTTTGAGCATTAGTACAATAACCGTATCCTCTACAAAGTACTTCAAACTCAAATAAGAATGTATATGGGTCTTCATTTGTAAAACCATGAAAATTTGGTAAAGTGGATGGGGGAATATTGTGCATTTGTACCACTCCTCCTAGAACTCTGATAGGGAATTCAAAGGTAACAATGTGTGCCATTTCATCCCAAAAATAGAAGAGGTTTTCCATGTGCCACTTTGAGACTCCTTCAAATGTTCTTGTCAATTGGTTAGTGAAATGGGTGGTGCTTACAACACCACTTAAGTGAAGCATTTGTGGACTTTCCATTGGATGATTGATATTAGACTTGAACTCCTCATTGAAAAATGCCTAGAAACACAATTTTTTTGTTTTCAACAAGCTAGCTGGTATATTATATTAACACGTGGATAAGTATATAAGGGCAGGTTCTTATAGCACCCTAGAAATGAAAACAAAATATGCAAGAAAGTTAGGTAAAGAGAAAACCAAACTATAGCAAGTCACCAAGCTCAATCGCCTAAGTGCCTCCCCAGCAACGATTCCAAAACATTGCGTGCAATAGAGGGTTTATTAGTGGACCAACATTTAATTGTCAATCTGGGGTCCATAGACTTCAAGACACAACACTATAAATTCTAGAGAGAGACTTTGGGAACTTGCAAAACAACACCTTAATTTAATCTGGAAACTACTCATACCTAGATTTCCTACACTAGTCAGATATATTTTTTAATCCTGCACTCAAAATAATTTATTAGAAACAAAACCATAGCTATTACAAGCACTAATCCTTACTGAAAATTTATTGCAATCCCTAGCTCAATTCCTGCACTAAGATTTTGGCATATTTATTAGCCCAAAATAAAAATAAAAACTAATCAACTTTTGCACTAACTACTTCACCCATCAAATCATTAATTATAATTTATTCTACGGGCTTGGAAAGTAATCAAAATTTAATAAAACACAGGCTTCAATCAACGATGTCAAAAGAGTGCTTTGAAAATTGTTAAAATTGGCAACCAGGGCAAAACTTCATGTGGGTCATCTTATTCATGGCTGATAATATTTTTATTAGATTTCTCTCGTCGAGAGGTGTAGGATTGATATAAAGATCATCCGATTCCGATAAGTATTCATGGAGATATGAATTTATTTTGATTATGGAATTATTATCAAGCCAACTTACAACTCATGTAGGCTCAGAAGCCTAACAGTCGCATCTATTCAAACACCACATTGTGTATAAATACAGGAGGACTTTTCCTCATTTGGTCTCACTCATCTCATCACATCTCTCTCTCTCTACTGCGCAGAAAAGAGTCTCTTCTCTACTGTGCAGAAAAGGGTCTCTCTCTCACACATGTGAAGCCAGAAGCTGCGGAAACTGAAGCTGCAACTGCAAAAGTAAAGTTTGACCTACGTGGACTAGAAGATCTCCTCATCTAAACTACGTTGTAGGTTCATCTGAACCTCCTCTGAAAGCCGCAACTTTTGGTGGTGGGATCAAGTCAATCTGACGGACGGTTTGCAAGATATCGATTGCCCTAGTTTGAAGGAAGCTGCTGAAACTGCAGCTGCAACTGCAGAAGTGAAGTTTGACCTACGTGGACCAGAACATCTCCTCATCTGAAATGCACTGTAGGTTCATCTGAACCTCCTCTGAAAGCCGCAACTTTTGGTGGTGGAATCAAGTCAATCCAACGAACGGTTTGCAAGATATCGACTACCCTAGTTTGAAGGAAGCTGCTAAAACTGAAGCTGCAACTACAGAAGTAAAGTTTGACCTGCATGGACTAGAAGATCTCCTCATCTGAACTACGATGTAGGTTCATTTGAACCTCCTCTGAAATCTGCAACTTTTGGTGGTGGAATCAAGTCAATCCAACGAATAGTTTGCAAGATATCGACTGCCCTAGTTTGAAGGAAGCTACTGAAACTGAAGCTGCAACTGAAAAAGTGAAGTTTGACCTACATGGACTACAATATCTCCTCATATGAACTATTTTGTAGGTTCATTTGAACCTCCTCTAGAAGCCACAACTTTTGGTGGTGGAATCAAGCCGATCCAACGGTTAGTTTGTGAGATATCGTCTGCCCTAGTTTGATGATGAAGACGCTAATGTTGATGTTGTTGATCTAGGGTTTGCTACTGCTGATATAAATCGGAATTATTGTATTATTTCTCTCTACTGAATTATTGAATATAAAAGAAGATTTGATCAAAGAGTTTCCCCAAACATTGTGGGGTTTTTCCCTAGCTAGCTGCCACATCTTGTGTCTCTTGTCTTGGCTTGTTTTCTGTCGATCGTTTAATGTTCTGTCTGCACTTTACTTTATGTACATGTGATTGCTAATCTGTGGAATATAATAAGAAAAAGAAGTAAATTTTTATAAGCATAGAACATACCATAACTTAACATGGTGTTAGAGTTGAGGTGAATACAAATCCCAAGCAAGAGCAAGAGCAATCACCGAAGAGAAGATTGGTGAGGCTATCCTAAAAGAATTATGGGGTCCTCAACACTCTGCCGAAGACAAGATTCGTGAGAAAGATGACTATCACGGAATGAAGATGTCTATCGATCTAACCCTACAAGATCAAGGAATTTTGGACCATGTAAGATGCAATATTGTTGAGCCTCCATCAAATGCATCCGTCGCTGCATGGAACAAATGGAAAACCAGAGAAGTCAAAACAGAAGATCATCCGGGACTCTATCGACAAGCACTTGGTGGTCTACATCTCTGACCTAAACACCTCCAAGGAAATCTGCGATATAATGGTGAGTTTATTTAAAGTTAATGATGCAAATCAAGTTTTTTTTCTTAGAAATAAGCTGAGGGAAATCAAGAAGGGTAAAGATGAGAGTAGGCAAGCATACTTCTTAAGAATCACCGAGATCAAGAACAAATTCCTAATTATTGGGGAAACTATTACTGACAGGGAAATGGCACTCACAACTCTTGGAGGATTACCATCTAAATGGTACGTGTTCAGGACTACTCTTCTGAACAATAATATAATTCCTAGTTTCAAAAAATTAATGGCTAGATACATTCAAGAAGAAACAAGGGTAGAAGAGCAAGAAATGCCCATGCCTAAAGGTCCTCCTGCTGCCTTTTCTTCTCATGCTAAGAAAAGAAATAATTTCAGGACTAAATCAAAAGGAAAGGTTGGACCTAAGGTTGGAAGAAAAGGACGATGTTACATCTACGATAAAGAAGGTCACTATGCAAGGGAGTGCCCTGATAAAAAGGACTCACACCGGGATGATGATCAAAATTCCTCTGATAGCAAAGGTAAAAGGAATGTTGGAAATCAAGGAAGAGGACAACCATTCAAGAAGGCTAGAAATTCCAGGATGTATTAAATGCACCTGACCTCAAAAAGAACCTGGTGTCCATCTCGGCAATGGAAGAAAAAGGCTACAAGGTAACCTTCAGTGATGGCAAGGTACGTATATGAAAAAATAATGTTAAAGATGCCTTTACTCTTGGGTTTTGCGTTGATTCATTATATCAGGTCAATGGAAGTCCGATGGGTGTCATGTCTTATGACACATCTCTTTAGCCCGAACTTTGGCATCGGAGGTTTGCCCCCCCTTCATTATAAACCTCTACTCAGTATAAGACAAATGGTGACAGGGATGCCCGAATTCCAAGTAGAGAAAGAAGGTGTATGTGCTGAAGGAAAGCTCAAAAGGAGACCATTCCCCTCAAGCCAAAGCAAGACCTTCGATATATTATAGTTGGTTCACTCAGGCATACCTGAGGCTAGCATTAAGAGGGAGACTACTACTCCACATACTCCTGAGCAGAATGGTGTGGCGGAAATGAAGAACCATACAATTGTGAAAGTTGTCCAGAGACTTCCGAAGTTTCTATGGGTAGATGATGTAACAATGTCTAATGTGGAGGAACCCATATCCACCTGAGCCTTCCTCTTCTAAGAAGAATCCTTCATGTCTTAGGGGGATACTTGATGATGCTAAAGGACATGTTGCACCTAGAGGAACCTTCCGTGAAAGTAAGAAACCTAACAAGTATCAGGGATACCTGACCATCATGCGTATGATCATACAAAATGAGCCTTCATCATTCTTAAATGTCGTCAAGCATCAAGTATGGAAGGATGCTATGACCATTATGGAGAAGGACAAGACAATTATTACTTCAAAATGGCTTTACAAGATAAAGCTGCAGCAGATGGAAGTACGGAATAGTATAAGGCTCGTTTTGTTGCTCGTGGTTTCTCCCAAAAGGAAGGTATAGACTATGATGTGATATTTGCACCTATTTCCAGATATACGACCATCCGCTTGATCATAGCCCTTGTGGCTCCAAAAGGATGGAACCTACATCAGATGGATGTCAAGACCATGTTCTTGCACGGTTCAATCAAAGAAGAGGTCTATGTGGAGCAATTCGAAGGGTTTGAGATTTATGATTGAAAATCTCATGTATGAAGAAGGCTCTCTATAGGCTGAAGCAAGCATCCTGAGAATGGTATGAGAGGATTGATAGCTACTTGATGAAGTTGGTATTCACTAGGAGTGAAGTCGATCCTAACCTTTACTTTAAGGATGACAATCCTCTCATACAGGTGTTGTATGTGTATGACCTCTTTCTAACAGGTGCACACCCTCTCATTCAAAAATGTAAGAGGGAGTTGGCTTCTGAATTTGAAATGAAGGACCAAGGAATTGAAGTGTGGCAGAAGCCAAGGGAAATTTTCCTATCTCAAGGAAAATATGTGGTGAAGATTCTGGAAAGATTTGGTATGATGGACTGCAAGCC
>APFE030522835.1:0-24183 GCA_000404065.3 Pinus taeda | reverse complement strand
ATTATCAAGCCGACCTACAACTCATGTAGGCTCAGAAGCCCAACAGTCGCATCTATTCAAACACCAACATTGTGTATAAATACAGGAGGAATTTTCCTCATTTGGTCTCACTCATCTCATCACATCTCTCTCTCTCTACTGCGCAGAAAAGAGTCTCTTCTCTACTGTGCAGAAAAGGGTCTCCCTCTCACATATGTGAAGCCGAAAACTGTTGAAACTAAAGCTGCAACTGCAGAAGTAAAGTTTGACCTGCGTGGACTAGAAGATCTCCTCATATGGATTGCGTTGTAGGTTCATCTAAACCTCCTCTCAAAGCCGCAACTTTTGGTGGTGGAATCAAGTCAATCTGACGAACGGTTTGCAAGATATTGACTGCCCTAGTTTGAAGGAAGCTACTGAAAGTGAAGCTGCAACTGCAGAAGTGAAGTTTGACCTATGTGGACCAGAAGATCTCCTCATCTGAACTGCACTATAGGTTCATCTAAACCTCCTCTGAAAGCTGCAACTTTTGGTGGTGGAATCAAGTCAATTCGACTAACGGTTTGCAAGATATCGACTACCCTAGTTTGAAGGAAGTTGCTGAAATTGAAGCTGCAACTGCAGAAGTAAATTTTGACCTGTGTGGACTAGAATATCTCCTCATCTGAACTGTGATGTAGGTTCATCTGAACCTCCTCTGGAAGCCGCAACTTTTGGTGGTGGAATCAAGTCAATCCAACGGACGGTTTGCAAGATATCCACTGCCCTAGTTTGAAGGAAGCTACTGAAACTGAAGCTGCAACTGCAAAAGTGAAGTTTGACCTATGTAGACCAGAATATCTCCTCATCTGAATTGCATTGTAGGTTCATCTGAACCTCCTCTAGAAGCCGCAACTTTTGGTGGTGGAATCAAGCCGATCCGACGATCGGTTTGTGAGATATCGTCTGCCCTAGTTTGATGATGAAGCCGCTAATGTTGATGTTTTTGATCTAGGGTTTGCTACTGCTGATATAAATCAGATTTATTGTACTATTTCTCTCTATTGAATTATTGAAGATAAAAGAAGACTTGATCAAAGGGTTTCCCCACACATTGTGGGGTTTGTCCCTGGCTAGCTACCACATCTTGTGTCTCTTGTCTTGGCTTGTTTTCTGTCTATTGTTTAATGTTCTATCTGCACTTTACTTTATGTACATGTGATTGCTAATCTGTGGAATATAATAAGAAAAAGAAGTAAATTGTTATAAGCATAGAACATACCATAACTTAACATCACAGGAGCAAGTTTACTCCTTCAATCAACCCAGGGGCTTTTGGAGGGGCTTTATGGGGTTTTGAGGAGTTTTTATGGAGTCTGACAACATTCTCTTGCCACATTCTATCATCCACACAACTTGCCTTTTGTTCCGTTACATTCCGACAACTTTTGGAAATCTGGTTATTATTGAGCTTATCTCACTTCATTACGCTTAAGGTGGCATTCCGAGAGGAATACTTAACAAAATTCCTTAGTATAATAGTTTGTTGGAACCGGAATGAAAAGATATACAAGATGAGATGGTTGGAAATGATTTTCAGTGGCCTGAGGAGGAATGGGGGTGGATTTATCATTTTACCAAATTAAAAAGGTATTAAGTGATTAAATACTAATAAAATAAAGGCTTCTAGAAGAGTTCGCGAGATCTATAAAAGAGGAGGAGGAGACCATTTGAGGACATCTTGGATTTGTACATTGTCTTTATGTGAGAGGTTTGAGAACATATTTCTCTACTCCAACAGCCCGAAGACAAAGATCCTCAAGTGATTTAGTGAGAGTTGGACAAGAATCCATCTCTCCCCTTGGTGTTTTCATTTAGAATCCATAGGTGTACTGATTGATTTCTTGTTTCAGTTTAGAGGCCGGCATCAACATTATAGCATATCTTGGAGGGTTGTTTCCAGCTATTGTATTAACATATATTTCTATATAATAGAGTTGGATTTTGTTATTGTTGTCGTATTTTTCATTGTTCCTCATGTTGTTTTATTTTGAATGAGATTGTCGTATAATTTTTGGGTTCATTATTTTCATCAAATTTCTGATGTTTTGGTTGTGTTTCTTGGTGAAATTATGAGTTAAAACCCTCATGAAATTGGTTCATTGTTTCTATCAAATTTCTAATGTTTTGATTATGTTTCTTGGTGAAATTACGCTGAGTTAAAAACCCTCATGAAATTTTAATGAAAATGCTCGTTTGGACATTATAGTATACCATATTTATGGTTAATCTTACATTAACATGAATTAACCTATCTTTATGCTTAATTATTTTTCCACTTTTATGAGACAAGTTTCAATTTCTAATTTATTATATATTTCTTCCTTGATTATGTTAGCATGTTCTTATCTTTTTTCTCTTCTAAACCAAATATTTTGAGGTTCAACAATCTTTTGTTAGACTTGTGTTTTACACTATAAGCTAATACATTTCCTCTTTTATGGGTTTGATATTCAATTCACATTATAAACTATTTAGTACCAAATTATTGTTTAACTTTCCTTCACAAGAAACTTCTGCAACTAATTAGGTTTTAAGCTAGTTGGCAATTAATGCCCTATAAAGATGTCTTTGTCAAAATGACCAATCAATCTGCTTTAGATATGTAGATATGTAGATTTATTTGAAATTTAATAGAAATGTATTGAAATGCCAAAATTAAATTGTGAAGTTTACCTAATTCAAAATAATTTAGGAAAAAAAATAAAAAGCCAGAACCAAAATAGAAGGTATTTAAACTATGTCAATCAAATAAATTTATTTAAATTCAAATTAAATTAAAAATATTTTTTTATAACTTAAATATAATTCAAATTAAATTAAAAATATTTTTTTTATAACTTAAATATGTTTAAATATAATATTATAATATTATGCATTGCAGTTATTTTTTGGACATTTTCTTAATAAATTTTCTTTTTGGAATTACAAGTTTTGAGTTGTAAACTCTCCACAATTCAAATATCTCAAGAATATTTGAGGGTATTGAATCAATATTCATATATGGAATCAAAAACCCATTTTAATAATAACCAACATATATCCATCTTAAATACGAATCTAACATGAGCCCAAAGAGATCAAATTTCTTCAGGTGCAAACTTTCTTAGAGTGCAAAATACAATATTATTTTTCATTGTTTAAATTGTATTTTAAATGCTAAATAGAATATATAAGAGACCAAATAAACTTTTTAATCATAAAAACTTAATTTTTTCATGATATATACATAAAATAAAATTAAATGATATATAATAAATACATAATTTACATTAAAATATTTTACATAACATGTACATCCAAATTAAAAGAGTTTTTTATTATTAATGTATTTTTAAGTATATGTCAATATTAATTTGTATTAAAATATTTTATTGATAACCCACATTGAGTCTTTTTTTTTATATACAACATCAGAATATTTTATTTTAATTTTTTTTTCTATATATAGATATATATGAAGTTGATATCTACATGGATTAGTTAAGATAGATCTTCAAATAATTTTATTTGTTGAAATATTTTTGAAAAATATAAGATTTAAACATCCTGCTGACACATTTTTTTTACTTCTAATTACTTTACAACATATTCAATTTTTTTATTATAATTGACATTGTTTTTCTCTTTAAAACATAAATTCTTATTTTTACTTTAAAGAAAATAGACAATTTTTATTTTTATTTTAAAGAAAATTACGGACTAACAAACTTATACATCCCCTCCTACTGGACTGTAAAATGAACCTCTCAACTCAAAAATTAAAATTAACCAAAAAAAAATTTAAATACGAAAGAAAATTCCAATATTATAATATGTTTGAACCACCATTTCCTAAACGACAAATTTCAATATAAATATTCACCAAGAAAACCAAAATTTATAAACATTCAAACTGAAACCCCAATCGGCTCACAGGGCAGCTCAATTGCTGTATTATGTAAAATTCGAAGGTTCAAAATAAAACCCCGGTGAATATTCACCTCACCCAAAAACACTCACCCCAAAAAAACCTGAAGGCCCAATCCAGAGGCAGCTGTCTAAAGCTCAAGTGAAAATAATAGTATTTTGTCACAGGATTATTCAACATAACAGAAGTTATGAGATGCAGTGAACTAAAACCAATCAACATTATAAAACAGAATTATTCTATGGATCTGCTAATTCTCTGCCTATTGGGAGGTGGGGGTGTGAGATATTCCAGCGTGAAAGGGGCAGCCCTCTGTTCCTTTCTTATACTCCCCATAACTCTCCTCTACTGGTCCCTTCAAAAGCCCCCCACAAAGTTCTGCAGGGTCGTAGTACACTTCCAACTGGACAATCCTCATTCCCTCGTCCACCTGCACAACATCAACAACCCTTCAGTTATTAAATGCTCTTCACTAACCCTAATAAACCTCCAATATCATAACCAAAATGACTGCAGACCCTTATGTCAGTCCATGAACTGCAGGCTGTAGACATAAGTAATCTCTCAAAATATCACAGAAACATTAAAATGGGAAGTAATCTCTAAAAATATCACAGAAACATTAAAATGGGTATTAATGCTAAAGAGCTCTTTGAATTTCAGGATTGTGTGATCCTTTCTAAGAATTGATTAGACATTTAAGGTTGAAGATCAGGTGCAGTGCAGTGTGCTGACCTTAGCAATAGCAATTCCAATAAACTGCACGGTTTCTCCCGTTGGTTTATGGCCTTTGAAAGGCCCTTCCATGACACCCCAGTGCCTGAACTTGAACGTTACAATTGGGGGGCCTGTATACACTTGAACCACTTCCCAAGCAAATCCTCCAGGAAATGTAGTCCGAAATATATCATGAGAGGATTCGACTGTTTCCATGGACGGCTTGTAGTATTGAAATTCTTCGGGCAAAGATGTTTGAAGGAATGCATTGTAGGCTCCCATCTCCCCGGTCTCTTTTCCTGATAACGCAGCCTTTCCTGCAAATTCACAAATTAAAAGGAAGGGAACTATCACTGGTCACTCAGATTAGGAGGTCTTTAGTTTAGTAAAGTCAGGGAAAGTTACCCAGATATTTGGGCAGCTAGTTGTTAGATAATCTATTTAGCTATAGATTGTCTAGAAAGGACGAATGTTTATTGTGAAATTTCATCAGAGAAAAAGGCCAAATACACCAACCAGATAAAGAAGCAAACCCAGATATTTGGGTAGCTAGTTGTTAGATAATCTATTTAGCTATAGATTTTGTCTAGAAAGTAGGAATGTTTATTGTGAAATTTCATAAGAGAAAAAGGCCAAATACATCAACCAGATAAAGAAGCAAACCCAGATATTTGGGCAGCTAGTTGTTAGATAGTCTATTTAGCTATAGATTTTGTCTAGAAAGTAAGAATGTTTATTGTGAAATTTCATCAGAGGAAAAGGCCAAATACATCAACCAGATAAAGAAGCAAACCCAGATATTTGGGCAGCTAGTTGTTAGATAATCTATTTAGCTATAGATTTTGTCTAGAAACTAGAAATGTTTATTGTGAAATTTCGTAAGAGAAAAAGGCCAAATACATCAACCAGATAAAGAAGTAACATGTTCATAGACTATCTTTAACTTCGTTCATCTTCTTTCATTATATGAAATATTACCGTTAATAATCAGAGAAAAGTGGCCAGGGTCAACTGCTTTGAAGTCCTGTATATTTATCTTATGAGACAGCTCCATCTCCCACGTTTTCAGCAGCTTCTCCACAGTTTCTTCGAGGGAACCTTTTTGCCATACCTGCACATATTGATTGATCTAACTGCTTACTGCATCTCTAAAATCTTACGAAACTCGGGAACTAAATGGTAGAAGACAAACAGATTCAGACTGAGATTGCAAATACAAAAACAAACCTGAGTTCGCCCTTCTTCAAACAACTTGTTGACCTCATCGTAAGTGGGTGGAGCTCCATGCCTCCATACTGTGTGCTTCTCAGCCTCCCCATACATATGAAGACGATAAGGATCCAATTCAACTTGTGCTGCTGTTGCTACGACTTCTTCATGAGATGCAGCAGACATCTTGATTTGCTGGTTGGTCAAATGAGAGAAGGTGATCAGATTGGGGATGTTTGAGCTCTCACTGATTCCACACTTTCCAAGATTTTATAAGCGTAGCAAACAACAAATAGGGTAGGTTTGTCAGCCGGTCCTCTCTCAGTTTGTACTCTTATCCCTCTGTAAATTCCATTTCACTCTCCCTTTGCCTCTGCGCATGCACCCATCAAAATCACCATCCATTAATCAAAGATCTGTCAAACCCGGGCAGTCTAACGATCCAACGATCCGACAAATATACATCATTCAGTTTTTATTATATTTCAAATAACGATAATGAATTAGATTAAAAAAACTGGAATAAAATATATTATTTTCAATTTTTTAATCAAATCAAAATTTAATAAACTATCTCATAAATAAATTATATTTTTAATAATAATAAATGTAATTTTTAGCAAAAGAAGGTGACCAAATATAATTATTATAATAAGAGTTTCGGCGTAAATCACATCAAAAAGACATTTGTCGACGTGTTTCGAACCAACCAGTGTGATTCATTGTCAGGACAAATTGGTTTGAAGCGCGTCGACAAATGTCTTTTTGATGTAATTTACGCCGAAACTCTTCTTATAAATATGATGGATCATAGAAGCCTCAATTCTACAAATATAATTATATATTAGATTATATATACATTAAACATTTATTAATTCTATAAATAAGATGAATAATTTCATGATATTAAAAAATAACAATAAAAAGTTTCAGAAATAACATCAAAATAAATATTTTTAAAGTTACACATGTAATAGAGATTTATATATTATATATACTTTAAAATATTATATTAACATTATAAATAATTTCAGAATATTAAAAATGACTATAAAAGTTGCAGAGATAACATCAAAATAAATATTTTTAAAGGTACGTAGGTAAGAGATACATGTATCTCTATTTATAACATGTGCAGCAACAATGTTTTGACTTCTTTTTTTCAAATGTGTATCATTGATTTAAGGGAAAAATATTATATTAACATTATAAATAATTTCAGAATATTAAAAATGACTATAAAAGTTGCAGAGATAACATCAAAATAAATATTTTTAAAGGTACGTAGGTAAGAGATACATGTATCTCTATTTATAACATGTGCAGCAACAATGTTTTGACTTCTTTTTTTCAAATGTGTATCATTGATTTAAGGGAAAAATATTATATTAAATAAATATAACATGTCCAGCAACAATGTTTTGACTTTTTTTTTCAAATGTGTATCATTGATTTAAGGGGAAAATATTATATTAAATAAATATTAAATTAAAAATAATATTTATCATAAAATTTATTGATTTATTAAAAATGAAAGAAGGTATTAAATTTTCCAAATATTATTACGAGATGACAATTTTATTAAATATTATAAAAAACTTAAGAAGTTTTGGTTTATTAAAAATGAAAAAAAAAAATATTAAATTTTTAAATATTAATTAAGAGATGATAATTTTATTTAAATATTATAAAAAAATGAAAAAGTTTTGTTTTTTTATAGGTCATTAAAAATATGCATATTTAACCTGATTATATTTATGGTTTATTATTTAAGATAAAATGTTTATAATTTGGAGTTGTTTAAGTTTTATGTAAATAAAAAACTAAATAAAAATATTCATCAAAATTAATAGCAAATTTTATTAAACTTAATATAATTTTTTATTCTAAAAAAATTATTAAACAAGTTTTGTGGTAAATAAGGACAAATTAAACTAATATGTGTAAAATTAGTGAATTTGAGAGATTTAATAAGTATTAAATGTGTGTTTGTTTCATTGAATAACTATTACATCCTAAATAGTTAAGAGTTCAGTAAATATACTCAAATAACATTAAATACTACTTTATATTTACAGTAAACAACTCATTCTAAATGGTCAAAGAGACTAATAAACGTAAATAAATGTATTCAAATAATATTAGATACTACTTTATACTTATAGTAAATAGGTAGCATTACTATTACAATGGGCGTAGTCTAATTTATAGATAAAATAGTTTTTTGACCAAAATCTTGTGATACAATTTAAAGCAAGAATGCAATTTTTTGTTGTTTAAAATACATTTTTGAATGCATATATGGATTCAAAACCCTGTAAAACCCAGGGGCTAGTCTAATTTATAGATAAAATAGTTTTTTGACCAAAATCTTGTGATACAATTTAAAGCAAGAATGTAATTTTTTGTTGTTTAAAATGCATTTTTGAATGCATAAATGGATTCAAAACCCTGTAAAACCCAGGGGCCACTTGAATTGTACACATTAAACAACTTAAACTCAAGTTTATAAAAGTCTTTCCTAGATTTTGGTCAAAATTAACCAGAAAAATGTAGTGCACAAAACTATTTCATCTATAAGTTAGACTACACCCTATTACAATGAAGTATGCGTCATAAAAGAAGAAATATGTACACACTAAAAAAATGAAAAAAAAAATTAAAAAGAAAGATATATGAGTCAATATGTTATGTCGGTAATTTATTGAATTTCTTTGTTATTCATGATTTTTTTTCAAATTTATTATTCAACCATAAATGTAATTATTCTTTGTTAGTAATTTTTTATTTCTATTATATTTTAGATAAATCCATGGCTAATTGCTTGAAAATAATAGAAACTAAATTCAATGCCAATTTTTTTCATATCTACTATAATAATAATAATAAAATTCAAGTGGAAATTAAAAAAATAATAATAATAATAATGCACAAACTTCTTTTAAAAAAAAAAAATGTGACTTCAAATTATGAATAAGGATTATTTAAAAACAAATTATATGATGAGTTTATTGCTATGAAAAATACACTACATCAGGTACTTAATGCACATAGTTAATAAGTTTTCTTGAGGAAGAAACAAATATCTGCATGAAAAATAAGTTATTGTGTTAGATTTTCATAGAAAATAATACTCATTTCTTTGGGAAGAGATTATGTTGTTTTTTGTATAAAAGGATTAATTGGTTTATTTGGAAAATATTTTGTGTTATATATGTTGTTCTTGTTTAAAAAGAATAATTCATTATGATAAATTCCTTGGTAAACCATAATAATTGTGGTAAAAGCCCATTTGACAAGAAACATGCATTTACATGTTTTGTGGCATTAGATAAGAAACGTGCCTATGGAGGGATATTATGTTTGACTTCTTTAAAAATATATATATAAGTAAACATGTGTTTGCATGTTTCAAAGTTAAGAATATTCTTCCATAAAAGCCCAGTAAAAGTGAAATCGATTATACAAATATCATAAAATATTAGCCATGTTATCTTAGAAATACTACATGGTAAGTAAAGAAAATATATTATTACATGTAGAGAAAGATTGTTATTTGCAGCATTAAAAGATAAGTAAACTTTTTTGTCTTTATATAACATTTCATATGCATTCTATTAAGAAAAGATAGGATGTATGTATGCTCTTTCTTAAAAAGGAATAACAAATCCAAGTCATTTTCTTGGAAATGAATATAAATTAAAGAGGGTAATTTGTGAAATATTCTCATGGGTAAGAAAGTTCTTTTGAAGAAGAATACTTAGTTATGAGAAATATAATAACCTGTGCATAGATTAAATGCAAAGAGATAACATAAGTCATAGGAATCTTCTTTGAAAAGAATATGTCTTTCTTGTGCGTGAAAGATAAGTTAATTGTGTTAATTCCTTTGAAAGAGTTTGCAAGACTTACATGTTGTGTGAAAAAAAAAAAAAAAAGAGATAAATGATTTGTGTGTTGCATATTGGATAGTTTGATCTAATTGCATGGTTTAATGCATAAATGGTTACCATTATTATTATCTTAGTTCTTATGCGCAAAAGAAAGGTTGATTATGATACTTTGTTGAAAACAAATGCATGAGAACTTTGTTATGGTACTATCTTCAAAACAAATGCATAATAACTTTGTACATAAATGATAGAGAAACTATGTTGGTTTCTTCAAAATAACTATGTGAAATGAACACATATGCAAAAGCATAGAAACATTAGTTGATTACATGTATAAAGATACAACTATCGTGTTAGATATTTTAAAGAGAAACATAGATTTGTAGATCTATTGTGTTAGAGCTCTTAAAGATAAACATGGATTTGTAGAACTATTGTGTTAGAGCTTTTAAAGATAAACATGGATTTGTAGAACTATTGTGTTAGATATTTTAAAGATAAACATGGATTTATGCACATGGAAAACAAAGATAAGTTTCTAGTATCCTCTAAGTGAAATGGATGATTACAATGGTTTCCTTTGGATATGAATGTGTGTTGGCACGAGAATGATCATAGTAACAAGGAAATGATGGTGAAATTATGTTAACATTGTGGCAGATAAGAACTAATGGTCCATGCTGATGAGCACAAGTGCAAGATGGTCCACTGATGGTACAATCATGCTACAAGTATGTAGAGAGTGGTGATATGTGGGTAAATGGTTTGATGGTAATTGTAATAGCTTTTAGCTAAGTATGTGGTATTTTAATGATATTTCATTGTAATCTTTTATAACAATGGATAAGGGATGGACACCCTTGTAAACCATTGAGTGAGGGGTGAACACCCTCATGAGCGTTTAATAATAAGATTAAACGTTTGTTGCTTTTCACCCTACGGGGTTTCCAAGGTATATCGGTGTTCCATGATGTGATTGCTTATTGTGTCAGTTTGATGGTGTTGAATCCTTGATGATGTTGATTTCTTATTTGATGTGATAATCATAATGTCAAGTATGTGATTAATTAATATGGTTAAGAGAATCATGAAATGGATGCAAGGTTCTTGAGACAATTTATGTTAATATACTACAACAGTGGTTGTCAATGGTTATGCAACTTACTGTCCTCTATTGCAATTTACTTTATGTACTAATGAACATTATATCTAATGGTTAATGAAGAAAGTGGAGTAGTGATTTTGGATAATTACTTGTGGGTAATTTGTGTAAAAAAATCTAACTCTCTGCTTTTACATGTGAGGTTACCGAGGTATGTTACAAGTGGTATCAGAGCAAAGGTTGCAGCACTGACGCCTTTGGGAATTGGTAAGTGGAAAAGAAATTGAGGTATGCCACCAGTGGGCATTAACTTAGGTATGAGTTTAACAACCTACATATTGATTTATGTAGTACACTACTTTTGACATGATATGTGTGATTCATGTTTATAACTGCTTTGAGTAGTAAGTAATAAAGTTTGCTGCAAAACTATATTCATGATATTGGATTCTTGATGAGGATAAAAGACAATAAAACTTTTGTCACACTTATGAACAATATTGAACACTCACTAAGGAAAGTGACAATCAACTAGCAACTTTTGCTTTGCAAATATGGCAATAATAATGATACATTTAATGAACATGATTGAAGTTACAATGAACTAATTTTAATGAGTCAATGCATGAATGTAAAATCGGGGAATGTCCTTGAATATGACGATATAGTGTTTTAAAAATGCATTGTAAAAACCCCTTTAGATATTGAAAATAAACAATGAGTCGAGTAATGAGACTTGACTGTAATAAATAATTTTTTATTAAGTCTTGTCATGGATGCATTACGATGGTTGGTAGTTGTGAATGGTTAGTGTTGTATGACTAACTAATAGAACTTATATGCATTAATTGAATTTGATTTAAGATTATTACAATTCATAAACAAGTGATTATGGTAGTTACTTCATGTATCGGTATGTTGATGACAATACACTAGGGGAAATTGGAAATGTTTAGATTGTTAACTCAACTATTATTGACATTTACACATTAATGAATATTTGCATATAATTTTATGCACGACAATATTGTATGCATGAAATTAAAATGATTTGGAAAGTGAATACTTGTTAAATGATGCATATTTATAACTAACGTTGCTAATGGGATTAAGTAGTGGTAGCTTAATGGAAACAAGAAAACTCGTCACATAAAATGTTGCAATGTGAATTGCAATCATAAATGAGAAATAATAATGTTATATGATACGTATGATTGTGTTATTTGGAAAATCAGAATGCATACAACATGTATGTCAGTTGTGTTTCCTATTAATCAAGATATTATGGACCCATGTTGAGCATGGTGTACATGAATGTTTCTTTTGTTAATCGTAAAGTGCATATGTTTCACTATGTAAATTACTGTGGGTAAGAGTGATAAAAGAGAAATTTAACATGTCAGACAGTCGTGGATAGATGTGAAAGACTAGAATGCCTTGGGTTGATGGTAGTTACCTGCCCGAAGGGGTTGATGGTACTTGCCTGCCCAGATTTCCTCTCCTTAGAGATAAATGATCTCAATAAGGGAAAAGAGTTTGCCAAGATGGTGAAGAGAGTAAAAACCCTGGGGCAACTTTATTGATTTGGAGCCTATTGGAGGAGGCCCAAAATTCCTCATAGACGGGACGCTGTCAGAGGAATAGGCAGGACGCTGCCAAGAGGAATCTTATATCGGACCCTATGTGGTCATTGGAATTCTTGAGCTGGTTGGCTTGTGGAATTCCATACTAGACTTGGTATTGCCTTTGTAAAATAATTATCTAGATGTGAAAATTATTGAATCTGGTTGTGGAAACCAGTTCCCATGGGTTGGGAGGAGCATTATTTTGTCACTATAGTTCTCAAAGCAGGAAAAATTAACTAGCCAGTTATGTGTTGTGTTAAGAATGAATTTTATATATAAATGTGTAAAATTGTTATGTACTTCTTGACAAGGAAAGGGTCTTGTGCTTATTAAAGAGTTATTGGCAGTTGAGTTCCTTTATTGTATTACCAATCTTTTCAACATCTTAGCAGAGACTAAGACAATATGCACTTGGTGCATTTATTGATCACTTGATGATTACAGAGCGTTAGGTGCGCTCTGAGTACTTTTAGAAGACAATGTGCACATGGTGCAGTGATTTATCAGTTTGATGATTAGAGTGTTGGTTCTCTCCAAGTATTTGTAGAAGTACTGCGATTGAAATATCACCTAACATTGCATAATTGATTGATAGTTAAAAGTATTTCATTTGATTGAAAATGTTGTGACTAATATGATTATGTTGCATTTGTTAGTCATATATTACAAGGTGTTTGCCATGGGGTGTGGATGGATTTCCAAAAACATCCTTAGAGAACTCCCAGAAATGTGATCATGACTTTCAAGAGTAATGGGTAAGTGATGGTAAGTTGGTATAGATATTATGTTTTATCTCTAAAAATATTGAATAATGACTTAGTGATGGAAAATGAAACTTATGTATTTTTGTAGCTATAAATGCCTATAACTATTGATAAAAACATTATCATTTTTGGTTATTGGTAAATTTTTTTTTTGAGATGAAATCCTTAATTTTGAGGGGGAAGGATCCCCTATTAGGTGGTTTAGATTGTTATATAATGAGTAGAATTTAAAATCTTAGTGATAGATGAACACCGAGGATGGTGTTCTCTCTAAGGGGGGAGTATGTAATAACCCTATGTAGAATATTCCATAAAATATATATTTTTACGTGAGTGAAAGAGAATTATTATTAACCGTTCCCACCAAGAATATTTAGAAGTTAAAATTAGTTCTTGATAACTGCTTTTATTTTCTTTATTCAAAAAAACCATTTTACATGAGGATAGGGAAACGTTTAACGGATTCTTGAATAACTAATTTACATTCTTTATGTAAGGGATGAACACAATGCCTGCACAATGTTACCTTTTTCCAATAAACTTTTTATTAATAAAGAAACCCAAAAGGGAAGAATTTCCAGCACTTACAGTTATCAATTACACTTTGGTTCTACAGTTAGTTGAACTCTGATAAGATGAGACCATGAAAGAATATGGAGATAATAGCTTATGGGCTTAGCAAAAGGGGTAGAAAAAAAAAAAGAAAAGGTTAGCCGATAAGGAGAGAACGCATAAATGAAAGGGGCAAATTCTTCAAAGAAAAG
Source organism: Pinus taeda (assembly GCA_000404065.3). NCBI lineage: Eukaryota > Viridiplantae > Streptophyta > Pinopsida > Pinales > Pinaceae > Pinus > Pinus taeda. The sequence goes on along the minus strand of APFE030522835.1, from coordinate 10,181 downwards.
TTAAGTTTCCTATGTGTTGAATCCTCTAAAGTTTTCATAGCTAAGTTATCTTGTGAAATGCATGATTTATATGGATAGAAGTTAATTCAATGTTATTGCTTCAAAGGGTTTACTTGTCATTTTTTTTAATGCATGAAAAATGGGTTAAAAAGCATGAGAATCTTACATATAGAAAGAAAGAGGAACTGTGTTGGTTTATGAAAATAATGTATGAGAATCAGGTGCATAAAGAAGATAAGTAGCCAGGGTTCTTTAAAACGTATGTGTGATTTTGTTTAATAGATTTTTGAAAAAGGAATATGTACTTAATGCACATAGTTAATAAGTTTTCTTAAGGAAGAAACAAATATCTGCATGAAAAATAAGTTATTGCGTTAGATTTTCATAGGAAATAATACCCATTTCTTTGGGAAGAGACCATGTTGTTTTTTTGTATGAAAGGATTAATTGGTTTTTTGGAAACTATTATGTTGTGTTATATATGTTGTTCTTGTTTAAAAATAATAATTCATTATGATAAATTCCTTGGTAAACCATACAGTAAATAATAACTGTGGTTAAAGCCCATTTGAGAAGAAACACGCATTTACATGTTCTGTGGCATTAGATAAGAAACATGCCTTTGGAGGGATATTATGTTTGACTTCTTTAAATATATATATATATATAAGTAAGCATGTGTTTGCATGTTTCAAAGTTAGGAATATTCTTCCATAAAAGCTCGGTAAAAGTGAAATCAATTATACAAATATCATAAAATATTAGCCATGTTATTTTAGAAAAACTACATGGTAAGTAAAGAAAATATATTATTACATGTAGAGAAAGATTGTTATTTGCAGCATTAAAAGATAAGTAAACTTTCTTGTCTTTATATAACATTTCATATGCATTCTATTAAGAAAAGATAGGATGTATGTATGCTCTTTCTTAAAAAGGAATAACAAATCCAATTCATTTTCTTGGAAATGAATATAAATTAAAGAAGGTAATTTGTGAAATATTCTCATGGGTAAGAAATTTCTTTTGAAGAAGAATACTTAGTTATGAGAAATATAATAACCTGTGCATAGATGAAATGCAAAGAGATAATATAAGTTATAGGAATCTTCTTTGGAAAGAATATGTCTTTCTTGTGCGTGAAAGATAAGTTAATTGTGTTAATTCCTTTCAAAGAGTTTGCAAGACTTACATGTTGTGAGAAAATATATATATATATATATATATATATATATATATATATATATATGATTTGTATGTTGCGTATTGGATAGTTTGATTTAATTGCATGGTTTAATGCATAAACGGTTACCATTATTATTATCTTAGTTCTGATGCGCAAAAGAAAATTTGATTATGATACTTTATTGAAAACAAATGCATAATAACTTTGTACATAAATGATAGAGAAACTATGTTGGTTTCTTCAAAATAACTATGTGAAATGAACACATATGCAAAAGCATAGAAACATTAGTTGATTACATGTGTGAAGATACAACTATCGCGTTAAATATTTTAAAGAGAAACATGGATTTGTAGATCTATTGTGTTAGAGCTTTTAAAGATAAACATGTATTTGTAGAACTATTGTGTTAGAGCTTTTAAAGATAAACATGGATTTGTAGAACTATTGCGTTAGATATTTTAAAGATAAACATGGATTTATGCGCATGGAAAACAAAGATAAGTTTCTAGTATCCTCTAATTGAAATGGATGGTTACAATGGTTTCCTTTGGATATGAATGTGTGCTGGCATGAGAATGGTCATAGTAATAGGGAAATGATGGTGAATTGTGCAAAAGACAAATTATGTTAACATTGTGGCAGATAAGAACTAATGGTCCATGCTGATGAGCACGAGTGCAAGATGGTCCACTGATGGTACAATCATGCTACAAGGATGTAGAGAGTGGTGATATGTGGGTAAATGATTTCATGGTAATTATAATATCTTTTAGCTAGGTATGTGGTATTTTAATGATATTTCATTGTAATCTTTTATAACAATGGATAAGGGAGGGACTCCCTTGTAAACCATTGAGTGAAGGGTGAACACCCTCACGAGCGTTTAATAATAAGATTAAACGTTTGCTGGTTTTCACCTTACGGGGTTTCCAAGGTATATCAATGTTCAATGATGTGATTGTTTATTGTGTCAGCTTGATGGTGTTGAATCCTTGATGATGTTGATTCTTTATTTGATGTGATAATCATAATGGCAAGTATGTGATTAATTAATATGGTTAAGGGAATCATGAAATGGATGCAAGGTTCATGAGACAATTTATGTTAATATGCTACAATAGTGGTTGTCAATGGTTATGCAACTTACTGTCCTCTATTGCAATTTACTTTACGTACTAATGAACATTATATCTAATGGTTAATGAGGAATGTGGATTAGTTATTTTGGATAATTACTTGTGGGTAATTTGTGTAAAAAATTCTAACTCCCTGCTTTTACATGTGAAGTTACTGGGGTATGTTATAAATATAAAATGGCTTTTAAGTTTTATTTAATATAAAATGACTTTCCAAACTTGAATTTAAATTAATAAGGCTCAAGATATTATCCCAAGGTTTTGATGCCACTCATGTCTTCCAACATATTTAAGGCACATGTCTTCCAACATCCTTAATGAATATTTAGTTTTGATGTCATTCATCTCTTTCAATATATTTAATACACGTGGTATTTTTGGTAGCCTTTTTATCAAATAAGTGTTCCAAAGTTTAAATATTTTTTTCAAAAGAAGCAAAATACTACTAACAGCAGATAGGTCCCAAAACATCATCCAAAAAACTAACATAATATACTTCAAGAATATGAAGAGGTGACTAGGGCTAGGTCCTAGGCACTAGAACTTGGTGGGGTTGTAACACGAGGGCTTCACTGGGGGAGTAATAGCATTCCATGTGCATTCATATTAGGGGATATATATTGAAGAAAAAATCACATAATATATTGAGCATATAATAAGGGGTAAAGGGTTTTTATATTGGCAGGTATAAAAAAATGAGCTCAAAATTAATGAAAAATATTAGAGGTATAAAAAATGTTAATGAAAAAATGGATACCTACGATATCTAGTGAATGTAGGGGTTTTTTAAATTGAAAAGATCTATTGAGTTTGTATCAATAGGGGGTTAAATAATTTGATTTTTAAAGGCATTTTCTAATATGTAATCAAATTAAGAGTATTGTATTGTATGCCACGAACGCACGTGATATGTCAGAGATTCATTGAGTGAAGCCCATGTGGTCTATAAAAGCCATTATGTATGGTATGCGATGCTCAATGTGCTCTCAACACAATCCAATATTGCATCCACTCGTTCCCAACTAAAATGTTGGTTATGTTACACCCTTATAATTTCCTCCAATTTGATAAATATATTTTAATTTCTTATTTGTATCTTGAAAAACAAGCTAAAGCTCCAAAACTCAAAGTTAAGCAACCAAGGGGACCAAAAAAAAGTGAGCGAGAAGATACACAATAAAACCACAGAAAAATAAAACCAAATATTTTTCCTGCTTCCACGAGGGCTTCACTCAGGAAGCAATACCATACCACATGCATTCATATTGGGGGATATATATTGAGGAAAAGAAGGCATGATATATTGAGCATATAAAGGGGGGTAAATGGTTTTTATATTGGCAGGTGAAATAAATGGAGCTCAAAGTTAATGAAAAAACATAAAGAGGTATAAAAAATGTTAATGAAAAAAGATACACCTACAACATCTCGTGAAAATAGGGGTTTTTTTAATTGGGAAAGTGTATTGGGTTCATATTTGTAGGGGGTTAAATAATGTGATTTTTAGAGGTATTTTCCAATATGTAGTCAAATTAAGGATATTGTTTAATATGCCATGAATGCATGTGATATGTTAAAGGTTCATTGAGTGAAGTCATATTCTTACTGCAAACCACGAGACTCAAACAAAAGAAATTGATAACCCAACCAATAGCATTACTTATACCAAAAAATTTACCAATCCAATCCAACTTCCAACACTAGGTTTCAAATGAGATTCATTAATTATTATCTATAAACTTTTTTTCAAAATATTTTGGAAACTTATTTCAATTTAAACGAAGACATCAAAGTAGTTAGAAAAATATTATCACTTGAAATTCTTAAAGTTAGACCAATGCTTTGAATTACATTAAGGCAACTAAATTCTCAACACGTCTAACATATCAAACTAGACAAGCCCCATCAACTGAGCAATATATATTATCGAATCGAAAACCAATAGTTGTACTACATTGCCTCACTGAATAACTTGGTTATTATATAAAACATCGTTGCCTAATTGGTCATCCAGAAGTTCCAAATCCATAGCTTTAATTTCCATTAAAAGACGGTGTGCTTCTCGCCCTCAGTCCGATTTGGTACAAACATCGATCAAATGTTCATATTTGTTCAAATCCTTTCAACTATTTTGGATCAGAATGAGTGTTGCCTCTTAAAACCACCGAGAATCCACCAAGAAGAATTGTGTGACTACCATACAGAGGGTTAATCCCTTCTTTCAATCTATCAAAGGGTTGCATCGCACCTTGGACTATCCCCATCATGCAAGCAACTTAAAGAATTATATGATGTGCACCTTGGACTCTCCCCATCATGCAAGCAACTTGAATCATTATATCATATGTAATTTCATTGCAGGAGCAAATGAAAATGTTTCTCCAGAATTATTGCAACATTCAAGAAATCTACTAAAAGAATTGCAAGAAATCCATTAAGACGGAGAATGGCCAGTGTGCAGTGTACCTTCACACCTGCTTGTTTGAACCAACAGTGGAAAACAAGAGAAGTGTCATTTTTTCCTCGAACTAATAGCGTGTAGCATGCCTTCATAGATGCTTTGCTCAAACTAACAGTGAAAAGCAAAAGTAGTGACAGGTGTTTGCTCGAACAAATGGTGGAAAACAAAAGGGTAGACAATGGTCGACAGTTACAGATTCAAAAGAAACGCCTTCGATGTAAAAATTCACTTCTATAATATGCACTCTTCAATCCAATAAAAACACTTCGAATAACAATATTCAAACCAACACAAATATCATATGTTAAAATTCCATCTTAGCCATCTAAATACATCTTAGAAAGCATTGAGGGTCAAAGCAGACACGTTATAGACAATGATGGAAAAGAGCAAGATCATTGTCTCGTCCAAAGTTATCCTCAAAAGCATTGAGGGTCAAAGCAGACATGTTATAGACAATGATGGAAAAGAGCAAGATCATTGTCTCGTCCAAAGTTATCCTCAACTGGTTGTGTTCAATGGGAATTAAGGAGCAATGGAATTGAAAGAAGCATTAATTTAACTAATATGAAATGAAATAGAGAAATGGGTGGATGGGGAATGACAGGTACAAATTAATATGGGGATGGGAAATGAAAGGATGGATGGAGAGGGTGGAATGAATGAAATGAATGGAGTAGATCGTTAGTGTTTTATAATATTTTTAATTATATTTTAGAAATGATGAAATAAATGAGTTTTAAATTAAATTTGTTATTTTTTAATTTCAAAGTGAAAATCTTTTCAAATATTTGTAATATCATTTATTAGATGATGTATTAGATGAAGAATATTCTCTTGAAATCAAATCTTGTTCACTCATTTAATTAAAAATCAAAATTTCTCAAGTCCAATTCCAATATAGACCATCTTGTCGATTCATTTATTTAAAAATCAAAATTCCTCAAGCCCAATTCTAATATAGATCAATTCTAATAGACCATATTGTCCACTCATTTATTTAAAAATCAAAATCCCTCAAACCCAATTTTAATATAGAACAATTCTATTATAAATGATGCCTAATGCAAAATTGTCATAAAATTTAAAGTAGGTTTTGCAAACTGTTAACTTGTCTAACTAAATTATTTTATAACATAAATTTTCAATTTTAAAATATATGACATTTTTTCCTCAAAACCGAATCATAAATTTTCAATTTTAAAATATATGGGCATTTTTTCCTCATAAATGAATCGTCGGACAAAGGGGAGTGTGAATATGCTTCTCCACAGTTTCTTCCAGGGAACCTTTTGGCCATACCTGCACATTTTGTTTGATCTAACTTTTTAGTGCATTTGTAAAATCATTTCAAACTTAGGAACTAAATGGTAGAAGAAAAATAGATTGAGTGCAAATACAAAAACAAACCTTAGTTCGGCCTTCTTCAAACAACTTGTTGACCTCATCGTGAGTGGGTGGAACCCTATGCCTCCATACTGTGTGTGTCATGCCCCGGGTTAAAAATGTAAATATTTAATTTACTGTGGTCAATGTAAAACTAAACTTGTTACTTTATTTATTAAAAAAAAAAAATTGAATATAATTTGTTCTCATGACTAGGAAAAGGAAAAAAAGTGCTTTCCCTAAAAAGAAAAAAGTGCTCAAGGAGGAAGTTTTCCTCTTGAGGTGGAAAGACAGTTGCTGGGGAAGCAACCCTAACTACCTCCCTTAACTGGAAGAGCTTCTAGAGAAAAGGGGGGGAAAGAAAAGGAAAAATCTACGCTATAGGGACAGGCAGAGGAAGAAAAAAAAATTCTAGTGGCTAAGTCTGGTGATGACCAAATAGCCCTGCTCGTTGTTTGAGCACTTGCAGAAGACTGTGTTCTAGCAAGAAGCAAGGGGGGAGGTTCAGGTCCTGAAGGACGAATCTCATAGTCGGGTGGATTGTAGGCAGCAGACCCTGATTCGGGTGACTGTCGGAAGCAACTCTTCATCCGGAGGACTCTAGGTACGCAAGAAAACTATGTGAAAACTATGTGTTAGGTTTATTTTAGAAATCTGTATAATGTCAATCCTGTTGTTTCCTCCTTGGTTTTTTCTCTGTGCATTGTGGGAAGGGAATGAGAGGAGTTTAGTTTCTCTAGGAAACCAAGAGGGATAGTTGAGCAGAAAATGACTGCATTCCTAGGAAATTTTTATTGACAACGGTGTTTGTTGCTTGTAAAGAACTTAAGTCTTATTTTCTCTTTTTTTAAATTCTAAGAATGAAATGTGGGAATGGTCTGTTGGGAGACTTTTCCAGAAATTTCAGTAGGAGGAAAAATAGCAAAACACAAACAAGAAATCTATGGGTTCAGGGTCTTAAAGAAAATTGCTCTTATAATTAAAAAAAAAAAAAAAGCATTATGTTAAACAGCAGAAAGACCCACAGAGCCCAGAGTTTCTTTTTCAAGACTGTTCATATTCTTATCACAAAGGAAATGTGGAAAGAGATAATGTTTCAAATTTGAACCTTGAAGCAACTATGGAACAACGACATGCATATAAAATAACAGAAAAGATTTTGTTGAGTGGCCTAGTCGCAACCGCGTAGGGATGCAGATTGTAAACTTAGGGTTAGTGACCCTTCTCCACATGCAAACTCATCTATGAGACAGCGAGATAAGCATTCAGACAAATATGCACATATACATGAAAAATCGACCGCAGAACGAATCTTACAAGTCTCGACCTCGTAGAGAAAACGAATAGATCAGAGAGAAATGCATATCTGAGGGTGAATTAAAGTAAAAAAATCTTGTAGGACATAAACATGAGTCTACCAGTACGCAGAGCCAGATGTTTATTCCTAGTCACGCAAGAAAATTTAAACCTGGATAGAATAAAACCCTTGCTATTGTGTGGTATAACTATACAATACATCATACAGTATGAAAAGCTGTAACATTATACCATACAAAATCAAACCCCCGCTGACAACGGAAGGGTACGCAGAACGACAACATAGATTATATATATATTTGCAAGAATACACTACCACAGTGGTATAATCATCATGTTCTCATAATTTACCAAAAATTAACAAAGGGTTTGTAAAACAGAAAGCTTCTAAGACAAAAAGTAATGCACACCAGGGTAGGCATCTAACCGACTACCTTCAGGTTGTAGAAGCTAGACCCATAGTAGGAGAAAACACTGTAATTAGGTGTAAATACATTGTGTGCATGACAGTATTAAACCCAGGAGTCAAAATGCCCCCCCCAGGGTAAAAACCAGAATAAAATCATTTACAAAGTATCCAGTACATGAACAATAGTAAACAGAGCTCGAGGGCTCATCCAAAATATAGTCAACAGTCTAAAGAAATAACCCTCTCGAAGATAGGGTTCCCAACCTTGTGAGAGCTAGACGGATCCGTCAGGTTGAATTCCTGTCATTACTCTGTCATTAAGCGGAAGAGAGAAGCTGTAAGGAATGGGCCTGAGGGCCATCTCTAGTCAACAGAAGTAACAAGCAAACTCTACCTAATCAGAAATGCCTCCATTACTTGTTGTAGCTAAGAACAAAATACATATATAGAATGCAAAGGATTATATAGAACATACCTGTCAACCAAACTTGGAGGCAGCTACACCAGCACTCAAGCATGATTTCCAGGAGCAAGAACTAGAGTCAACACCTACAGAGAACAAAGCAAGCTTACAGGTGTTAGGAACCCCGGGCTGAGCAGAAACAAAAAAAGAGCGAATTGTAACTTGTAAATAGAGAGCACTGTGATAACACTTACCAGAAATGTCTGCTACGAAAGGAAGCAGCCCAAGTCGATTTGGATTCGCGGTTAGGCAATAGGACGGTAACCCTCCCTCACCAAGCCAAGGTTCTGAGCCTACTCGACTCCGAATAGGAAATGAAGTTGTGCAGGGTCAAAACCAAGTGTTTTGTTGAACCCGTATTGGAGCAATAAACCAAACTGATCTGCCTCGAGCCAACTCCACCCTCAGATGGGCTATCTCCCATCTCCACCGTTGATGCAGGGAGAAGCCCGAGGGCGCGAAGGCAGAGGAGCCTCCATCACGTGAACAAGTCAACCAGCATAAATGCCATAGGCCAGGTGGACCGGAAACAGCATGCAGCATTTACATCCACAGACAATACCTTATCTTCCGCGGGATATTTCCCAATATGAGCAAGGTCATCCAAATAATTCCATTCATAAGCCTTTCTTATGGTTGCCGTGTGTAGGTAACATTAAATCGGAAAAACAATTACGTACAGAACCATGCAGGGTGGCAGAATAGATGTAACTATTCAACAACAAAAAAAAACTTTTAATTGGGCAGGTTAATTGGAGGGGTCATTACCGTAGAAATAGCCAAATGAAATAACAAAAGAAATAGCAAGAAAAAACAAGAAACCCTCACCAAGATTCGCCAAGATATGAAAACTGAATTTGAACTGAATGGATGATTCAATTATGATTCTCCACTGCGTTTTATTTCAAGTGTATTACATTAGTTTTATGGCATGACTTATCGTTACATCTATCGTTACATAACCGACTATTCGGTATGCAACCACCTAATTACAATTTACATAAAAAACATTACTAATTTGTTGTCAATACTAACAAACTCCACCTTGACAACAATTTCCTAATCTCTTGCCCATGCCCATTCATCATCTTTTCTGCAAGCCAAGAGAAGCTAAACACCACTGCAGCTTCTCTACTATTACTGGTTTTGTGAATATGTCTGCACAATTCTCTCATGTATGGACCTTTTCAAGAGCTACTTTTCCGCCATCGATCACATGTCTCAGAAAATGATACCTTACATCAATGTGCTTGGTTCTACTGTGATAGGCAAGATTTGTAGCCAAGTGAATAGCACTTTGACTGTCACAAAGTACATCCACTTTCTCCTTCTTTCTTCCAATTTCATCTAGCAGACCCTTTAACCAAATTGCTTCTTTACTGGCAGCTGAGGCAGCTATATATTCGGCTTTAGTAGTGGACAATGCAACTGTTTCTTGAAGCTTTGACATCCAACTAATCGCTCCACCTCCAAGAGTAAAGACATAACTCGTAGTAGATCTTCTTTTGTCCAAATCACCTGCATAGTCAACATCTACATATCCGCAGACTGATCCTTCACTACCATTAAAGACGATGCAATGGTCACTTGGGCCTCTTAGATATCGAAGCACCCATTTCACTGCTTGCCAATGTTCTTTACCTGGATTTGCCATGAACCTGCTGATAACTCCAACTACATGTGAAATGTCAGGTCTTGTAGATACCATCGCATACATTAAGTTTCCTACCGCATTTACATATGGTACATGAGACATATACTGCTTTTCTTCATCATCTCTAGGACTTAAAACCGAAGAAAGCTTAAAATGGGAAGCTAGT
>APFE030522829.1:0-10754 GCA_000404065.3 Pinus taeda | reverse complement strand
GAAAAATTCTTGAAGATTTGCAGGTGAAACAAGTACAATCAACTCCACTCATGATTGACAACACCTCTGCAGTAAAGTTGGCCAAGAATCCAAAGTTTCATGATCGTACAAAGCATATCAATACTAAATATCATTTGATCCGACATCATGTTGAGGCCAAAACAATCCATCTCCGCCATTGTTCCACAAATGAGCAAGTTGCAGACATCTTCACCAAAGCGCTTGGAAGAGAAAAGCTTGAAAGATTCAGAACGATGCGTGGACTCACCAACATCCCTTCAGATTAAGGGGGGGAATGTTGACACCTAATCCGAAACGGATGGGTGAACTGGACAGTCATCAAGAAGATGAATTGATCCGTCATGTTTGTATATATAAATGTGTGTTAGCTAATGAATAATACATCAGTTTTTCTCCCGCTCATTCTGGAGTTACCCTGGCCTGACAGTCTCGGACAAGATATAACCTCCGGCAACCAGAACTCCATGCAAGTGTTTATGTGCTTTGGACGGGCATCACAGAGATGTCATCTAGGTCTCCTTGCAATAAAAGAGTCTCAGCGTAATAAGGAGCAGTAACTAGGACAGTCTCGGCATAATGTGAAGGAGCAATAACCATTATAGTCTCGGCATCAATAAAAAGGTAAGGATCTCAAGAACATTATCACAATCTCGGTGGATGTATATATATATATATATGATAGTAAAAGGCTCATTGTCTCGGCATAAGGAGGATCACAATGATCCCTCAGTTACCCTCATAGTCTCGGCATATTTATCATGAAGTACACTCTCGGCATGCTCACAGTCAACATGATGATGATCTTAGCAAAGGGTACAGTGATGATCCAAGTGCAAATGGAGACATGATGCAAAAGTCATCATGATGATCGTCATAATGAAGCCAGAGAATCAAGATCACATGAAGATCTCAATGAAGACAAGAGACCTCGTTGACATGATGAAGATCTAAATGATGCAGTAATGACGACCTCATTTGTGTAGCAGTGATGATGATCTCAGCAGTGACAAAGAAAAAAGATTAGGGTCTTGGTCTTGGAGTGGCATAGTAGGTCAAGGGTCATGGTCTTGGAGTGGCGTAGCAGGTCAAGGGTCATGGTCTTGGTCTTGGAGTGGCATAGCAGGTCAAGGGTCATGGTCTTGGTATTTTCGTCAATTGGAATCTCTATAAGAAGAATTATGTCTGGGTTTTCCTCTCCAAGAGGGAGAGGTTCTGGCCCTGGTAGAAAGCCAATTATTTTGTGTTCTTGTCTCTTTTGTTTTAATAGCAGTTTGATGAAGCAAACACACTAAAAATAATATGAAGATCAAGCTAAGATAAAATTGCAAAAGAACTTCACAAATTCTTATCATGTTAAGAAGAATCACTTTAATTTTTGAGTGCCCTAGATTCTTCAACATTGGCCACTCCACAACAAAAGGAGAAGGAACTAAAAAGACCAATCATGAATGTTCAACAATCAGATTCAAAGTCATAGGAAATAGAGTTATGGAAAGCTAAAATGTCAAGTAGAGGAAGTGGAAGTTCCAGTTTCAGATGCACTTTCAAAGGAAGTTGTTTCAACCAATCAAGTAGTCGCATTAGGTGAATATGTCTTCACTTTGGAATATATATCATTAGAGCGAGAACAGTCAACAACATTTGAAGGTCCTAGTCAAGATATATTTCTTAATTTATCAAAATAAAAAAGAAGAATGATAGTCTTAAAGCCATTACTTATAGTGAATTATGGAAACAAGAATCTTTTACAAAAAACGGACAGTTATCAACCTTAGATCATGAAAAAAGGAAGGTTCCAAATGGCATTCTTACAGCGAAAAGTCCAAAATGCTAAAGTTGCAAACTTCTGTGTTTTATTTTGATTTAAAGTAATTCCAACTTATTTATCAAATTAGTCTTCATAAACAAACAGGGGAAATGTTATATAGTTCCCTAACCAATTCAGCTATCAATGTAGCAAATAATAATGAAGACTAGAGATTCAGATATTCAACCACTTAGAAAGAAGCTTAAATTGCCAACTAATAAACATCCTCAAACTCAAGAATTGGAAGATATACAAAAGGAAAAGGAATCGCTTCTAGCAGTAATAATTGAGCAAAATAAGAAAATCAAGAAATTAGAGTTGCAAGTTGAATAATTATTAATGGAGAGGATAGCTCCGACAAGTACAGTTATCCCTATATCTCAAGTCTGCGGTCTGGAAGAGGATTCTTCAAAAAAGTTAGCAAAAAGATTGTCATCCCTGACTTTGAAGGATCAAGAAAATGACAATTCAAAGAAAATGTTAAATCAGAGTTAGGAAGAATCCAAAAAAAGGATAATTTTATAGTTAATGAACTTCAAAGGGTGCTACTTTATAGAAGCATGTTGACTGGTACAATTGAGCTCATTGCAGAAGAAATGGAAATAATAAACCTAGACAATACAACAATAGATCAGATTGAAAAAACAATTAGGGAACAAACCGACATTAACTAACAAAATCATTAAATTCCTCAGTTCTAGAACAAGTTACAACACAGAGAGATGGGAATCAATGACAGAGCACTTACAACCACAGACGCTAATAAGGTTTTAGCCAAGAAAAACTTTACAGGGCGAGTGAGAGACAAGTGCATGATCAATAAAAGGTTCAATATTCTACAACAAAAAGGTTTACCATCATTCTGGAATTTAGAAAGAAAGCTTGTGCCCAAAAGAGAATAGCATAAACTACTAAACAATTGTGGAAATGATGAATCAAAATTTGGTTGGTTTGACAAAGCCTCTAAGTGATGAAAGAATTCTTAATATGTTATCTAATGACTTCTTACATTGTGAAATTAAATATCTTTTTGTCGTAAAGCCTACTTTTCATAAATGTACCAAGTTAGATGAGGCTTACAAGAAGCATCTCTTTCACATATCCAACTGGTACAGATTGAGATAAACTTGTTGGAGTTCTTCCACCAATTTATTAATTACAACAAACATTCGAAAGGGAAAATTATGTGATGGAAGAAAATCAAGTTAGATCCAAATTTCAAGGCACAAAGTAAGCAGCCAACAAATCAACTCCATATTATAAGGCAAAGAATCTTCAGACATTTCCAAATTTCTTGCAAACAATTAAGAAGTTGTTTATTTTTATAAAGTTTCTTTCCTAAGAGCTAGTATCGTTGGAGTATTGAAATATTATATACATATTGTAATTTTTTATGTAACAAGGATTCAGTTTTGGGCCAAAGGACACTAGTATTTTTGTATTGCCTCAATATTTCAAAGTTTAATCAAAGAGTATTGGTTTTAAATTATGATGGTATTGTATCATGTGTGAGTACGTTCTAGTTTTACATTATCTTTTCTTTGGTGCATTTTAAAGTTGTGGATCTATAGGAGAGGGTAGGATGAGAATTGACGTCCCTTAAATCAACTGGCAAAGTTATATTCATCATTGAGCTGACTAATAGATAGTGTATATATATTATTGCCTCTACATGTCAAGATTGTTGCCTTCTATATAATCACAATTTGTACTTTTGTTGAATTGTTGAAGGATCTTCTTCACACTTCTTGTTCTTATTAGATAATATCAATAATCAATATAGTTATATATGTTATCTGATATCCTCTAATATCTTCTATCCAAATCTTTCAAAGTGTTATGTTGTTATGGTTGGGTGCTAGTGCTTTGATCATGCTTTAGAAAGAAGGAGGTTTAATTACTTAAATCAAGAACTTGAAACCCTAAGCAACCACCTTTAAAACAAACCCCTCATCCAGATGCTTTGGCACAATTCCTTAGCTAGGAATTGTCTTCAAAGGACAACAATCATAACATTATTCCTTCCTCCATTGCCCAAATTCCAACATTCTTCCAGTCCTTGATCTTTGTCGTGATCATAACTTAATCCACTGATAGTTTATATCTTAGCTCCCTCTAAAGGTACCTTTATTAGAAGAAAGGGGTAACAACTAGCTCAAACTCTTGCTTTAAAAAGGTTGAAGGAGCCTTTCTCCTCAACTCCCTCTAGCTCAGGTGTAACTTCCTTGAATCAAAATAACAAGTTCCTTGTTATCCAAATTTCAAATAATCAAATTTACCATATCACATGACATGCTTGAAAAAGGTGTCGTCATCTAAAGCATGATCTTGAAACTAAAATCATAAAAACATATTATCCCCCATAGTTGAATTAGACCATTTCACGTAGCAAGTTGTCCTTAAAAAATGTTGATACTTGAAATGCTTCTCATGCCTTCAACCATGTTAGCTTCTTGGCTCTTGAGTTCTACTCCTGGAGATGCCTTAATCAGCTCTTCAAATGTCCTCTAAGATACATCACAAACTGATCTTTGTAACCAAGCTTAGACATTCATCAGATTTCAACCTTTCTTATGTGATTTGTCTTCCATTCTAGGGCTTGAGAACATTTGGCTAACAACAAACTTGGCTTCTTCAAGTTACTTTGATGGTGGCTCTTTCACCAAGGCTTTGATACCATGTTGTTTTCCTGTAAGAGAAAAATGACCTTCTAGTCTGATAATTAATTTCCAATGATTGTTTGACAAAGTTCCAACAAGACTCTAGGACAAGAGTGCGAGGAGACGCACAGGGGGGGTCGTGTGGGAGTACCCTCAAATTTTAGGGAAATTTAGGGGGAATGGGGAGATGTCCCCTCTAATTCAAATTCATATAATGAAAATTAAAATTCAAATATATATATATATATTGAAAGCATACAAAATTGAATTAAATAATGAAATACATTGAACCATATTCATCATTCATACTAGTACATACATCATTCATCCATACACCATGGGATTCAACAATGAAATACATTGATCCATAATCATAATTTATCATTCTAAAATCCACATTGATTTAAAATTTAAATTCATCATTCTAGAATCGGATTAGTACTAAGGAAAATAGACTATAGTAGATACCAATGTTATTGGAATTGAACTAGTAATCAAACCAGAAAACACTTTGAACCGATCAGTAAAAAAACGAGGCCAAAAACCAATGGACCAAAAACAACTAAAATATTTGAATTTTAAAGAAACATATATATTCATGTGCATCCATATAAATCCAAGCCATTTATACACATACGCAAAAGTTCTCACTTATATAGCATATAAGGGGGCACAACCAAAATTGCCATGAGCGCAATCCAACTCTGCACCCAAACATCAAAAAAAAATCATGCTACAACAAATACCTACAATTCATCAAATCATTTACCTATATTAGAATCTACGTCATCAATATCGCCCTTTAAACATTAAAATAACATACAAAAAATGTAGCATGTCAAGTCAAGATTTTGTTTGAGTGATGGGTACAATTTTTGGGAGGGTCATGATAGAGGAGTCTAATAACCAATGCAACTAACATCAAAGTACATAGAGGGCTTGGTGCTCCTGATTAAATACTGGTTCCATACCCTTGTACATGACAAACTCCAATGGAAACATTGCAATCCCCCTGATCCTAAAATCCTGAAAAATTGTTAAGCTGTTGGATTTTGAGTGAGATATAAAATTCTACTTTCTCCATATGAAATCCAAGGAGGTCGAAACCACTCTCAAACATCCTAAGTCATTTCATCGTAATGACTCATCTCATGGTAATGTTAAAAAACAAAATGAATAGGCTTGAATATTAGGGTTCCTCGCACAAAAGTTCCTAAAACTCTAAACAACCTCCTTTCAGTGGTCAATCTTAGTTAATCTCAGTCAAATAGTGGCCTGATTCTTGGTCAAATGAAGCGCAAATTCGATCAAAATAAAGGTCAAACAACAACTTTCATGCTTGATAAAACAATCCAATTTGTCCTCTTTGACTTCGCATGTGTGAGCAGAAGACTAAAAGAAATGTTGTCTCTGAATTGGTCAAAATGGAGGAGGTCATTTGAATTTATATTAGTTAGATGGGGTGACTTTGGACCAAAAGTCACACCCATTCACTTGTGGGTCCAACTTGACTTTTGGGGCCTACATGAAGCCCAATACAACAATTTTCATTTTCGTTTTGTACAATTTTCTTTAGCCAACTTGGGAGGCCTTTTGGCATATGGAAATATCTCCTGATGCTACAAGTAGTCAACCTCTTCAAGGCTAGTGCATTTTTTTCTAGGATTTCCTGGGGTATAAACCCTTCCTCAAGGCATATTGCATATTTTTTGAAGGAAGTTGATACCTCTCTCGGTTTTTATAAAGGCAAAACTTTTGAAGACTTGATGAAGGCATCTTTGTTGAACCTATTGTCATGCAATGGATGTTTCACTCATCATAAGGAGATAATTATGATACTTGGGCAAATCAAATACCTTTCTTTGGAGCAAGAGTTTGTAGATGTACATGGAGGTAGGCTTCTTCATTGACCCTATTGACTTGTAGTGGATGTTTCATTCATTATAAGGGGTTAATTATGACATTTAGTTGGATCAAATAACTACCTTTCTTTGGAGAAAGAGTTTATGAATGCACATGAAGTAACCTCTTCCTCTTAATGTTTAAGATATGACTCCATCAATTTCGCATTTCTACATTTTTGGATCAAGTAAATGAGTCCATGGTCTACCATCGTTTATGTGATCCTTCTTGTCACAAGAGGATTGATGTTCAAAATACTCTTTTAATGAAGTTCCTAACTTCCTATTCACAGTGGTCCAAGGTATTTTCCACTACTTCGTACAGATGTTTTGCCCATAAATGATTCTCAACATGTTCCAATGGAACTTCCTCTATATGATGTTGGTCCAATCTGGACGCACTAATTTTGTGGCCCCATTCTTAGGTAAAACATGTGTTAGTCTATGAACCTTCACTAAACCAACATGTTTCATTGGATCTTCCACTTCCACATTATGAAGTTACTCCTATAGTGGTTGGGAAGTGCAATGTTGATGAAGCATTTCAATTCTATCCTACAGAAAACTATTTGACCCTACACAACTTCATTCTCAAGGACGGCTAGCCTTTGACAAACCAACTTGCTAACATCTCTTCACAAAACCTCTATTATAGGCCACCTTTAGCAACTTATGGAATCATACTTATTTGGGAGATATGGCATTCAAGGGGGATTATATGTAGTGGCTTCTCGTATTCACTCTAAAGAAGGGATGTATATTGTGAATTTCTTCTCTCCATAGCCTCTTATTTAGACTAAGTAGGGATATTGAAAACAAACATTAGTTAAAATTTGAGGTAATGCAATGTTGATGAATCATTTCAATTCCATCTTATGGAAGACTATTTGGCCCTACACAACTACATTCAACAACTTCATTCTCAAGGACAACTTGTGTCAAGCTTTATAGCCTTTGACAAACCAACTTGCTAACATCTCTTCACAAAACCTCTATTAGAGGCCACCTTTGCCAACGTATGGAATCATACTAATTTGGGAGATAGGGGATTCAAAGGGGATTATAGGCACTCATTAGAATTCACATCCAACAAGTGCTTACACATGAACTTTGAGTAAACCTATAAGGAGATAAACCAAAAATATGATTATCTTCCTTTCCTTCCAAAAATATTTACTCTTAATCATCTTCTTGAATCCTAGTGGTTCTTTTAAAGTTGATTTTGATTATACATTTTTTGTTTAGGCCCATATTTTACCTCAAAATTACCCTAATGGTGTAACCTTCATTTTCAACTAAAATTGGCCTATATTGAGCTAAATATTTCTAACCCAATTGCAATTTTCATCTAAGAATAACCTTGTATTGAGCTACGTATTCATAAACCCACTCTCGCTTATATTGAACTAGGTATCCATAAACCTACTCTCACTTGTGTTGAGTTAGGTATCCGTCAGCCCACTCTCATTTGGATATCGAGTTGGCTATCCATATCCCACTCTCATTTGTATTTAAGCCATGGGCAATAATATTTCAAATCGGGTATCCATAAACCCACTCTTGTTTGTATTTCATCCATTCCCAACCCTATATCGGTTGAGTATCCATATATCCAATTTCATTTATATTTCCTCATTTTTCTCTACAACCCACTGTTCAATTTAATGGGAGGTTGTTGAGAATGGTTTAGTTTCACTCACCAAGGTTGACATAGGATTTTAATAATTATTTTATGTATTAGGATTGGCTTCTTAGAAATCCACGCACCCTGGGTGTAGTCCATGCCTTAGCTAGGAAACATAAACACACTAGTAGTGCCTAACTTTATACAATTTTGCATAGTGGAATATACCAACAATTAGATCAATGATCATACACAATATTACATTCCCAAAACTTGTTTCTTACAATTCCATTAATAAGAAAACTGACGGGGCTCTCGTACCAAGGATAATGGCCCTTTAAAACCCAATATAATGCCAAATACAATGTTAAGTCCTTTTAACCAACACCCTAAGGCTGACACTTTGTCATCTAAGCCTTTCCTGCCCTCATAAAGACACCTACAACACTCAAAATACTTAGTTGTAAACTAGGGCTTTTACCAACCCACATTAAATTACTAAAACTCAAATCAATTACCTAGGCATGATCCTTTAGCTTGTGCTCCTCTTGTTGTAGCTTTTTTGGACCCTCTGCCTGCACCTTAGGTCTTCGGCCCCTTTACTAACCTATCATCTGCTCCTTTACCCTTCAACCACGCATGCTCGCTACTTCAACGGTCTTAATTAGCTCTTTTTTTGCCTTAGCCAACATGTTTTTACCTTACACAGGCCAGCAGATGCCTCCTAAGCCCAACGAGCTAGTACAACAACATCACATCCCTCTTGCAATCCTCCTACAACCTCTTGAAGCCTTCCTACAGCCCCCCCTCGCTTGTTATGGCTAGTTTTTTTAAGCCTACGACTTATTCCATGGCTATAGCCTCACTTCAAGTTGCCAATGGTCTACACAAAAACTTTTGTCCAGCCCTTCCCAACCAACAAAACTTTAAGCAAACTCTACCTTGTCCATAGATCTTTCCTTCTTTAGTTGCAGCGCCATTCGTTGCCTTGGCTAAATCACTTTTAGCCTAGATCTTCACAAGAAGAATGCTCCTTTTATCTCCTTACTTTTGTATTTATACTTTTCCAAGAGGTATGAAACCCCAAGCTGTCTCTTGGCCTTGCTAGCCAACTTGACAACTTAAGTCGACAATAATTAAATTAGAATAATAAATATTTTCCTTGGGTTCAAAGTGTTGGAAAATGTAACTAGTTTTGGTTTTCATAATTGTCATTGTACTCATGTCATTATGTATATCTTATGTTGTGAGAAAAAGAAGAAAGAAAAATATTATTTGTAAGCATGGGTTTCATGCTCTATTTTATTAGTCAAGTAGGTCAAGCATGCATGTCATGCTCCTAAGGTCTGTCAAGTCAAAAAATATTTTTCTTGAGTCGAGAGTCTTTATAATTTGCATGAGACCCTATTGGGCAAGTTGTAACATGTAAAAGATATCATTTTTTGGTCTAAAAAGTCAAATTGGTCCCCCAAGACCAAGCCAGGCCTGCCAAGGAAGTCGGCCCAATTTGAGGCTATTCGACCTCCACATAAGCATATATATATATATATATATATAAGTTGCTCGACCTCATTTGGACACACTTATATAGTTCAATCTCAAGCAAGAAAAGAAGGAAAACATGAGCAAAGAACAAGGTGTCAAGAGGAAGTCTAAACCAAAAACAAAGATTTGATTTTTGAGCCATGTTCTCTCACACGTGCGAAGATTAGGGTTTTTGTCAGAGTTGCAAGGCCAAGAGTTGCAGGCTGAAAATGACCTACATTGGAGGTTGGAACCTTGACTAGAGCAGACCTTAAAGAAGGCTTGACTTTCATTGACTTTGAATACGTTGACTTGCTCGAGGAAGGATCTTTTGGAAGGTTGAAACGTGCAAGAAAGCTAGAGTTTCTAGTGTTTCTAGCGACCGAAGTTGTAGATCTGAAATACAAGGCCAAAATCCTAAGTGGAGCAAATTGGAAGAGCCTTGAATTTTGTTGACCTAATCATTTGTTGGCTTGCTTGAAGGTGATTCTTGGAAGGTTGACTTGGTACTTGGAGGTGGTATTGACTTTGTTTTTGAGGTCTTGGATTTCCCATTTGAACTAATTCTATAAGAAGAGAAGAGATTCTTTTTGGGTTTTCACTTGGAGGGGTTTTGCCCTGGCTTGGATCCTACTTCTTGCATTTATTGTCTTTATTGTTTATGTTCTTGATAATTGTTTGATGAAAGAATCTCATAAGGAACACTAAGAAGTTAACTTAAGTTCACAAACAATTATTAAGGATAAGGAGAATTCTTTAAATAGTTTCCCTACCAGATTCTACAACATAAAGCCCACTCGCTTTAGTCCAAAACCCCAAACCTGGATGCAAGGCCCATTAACCATACCAAAAAGCCTCAAGGGCTTTTCCAACTGGAAATGTCTTCCGAACTCCCAATATTTCAACACTCCCTCTCAGTGAGAAAAGTATTTCCACATGCCTTTGAATCGGATCTGAAACCACATCCTTCTAGAAGGCCTGGATCTTTGTAGACACCATGCTCCTAGAAGCATCATGCTTCAGGGCATTTTGCATGGCCATCCAAGCCATGAGTTTTCTTGTTCCTAGAAATCTCCAACTCCATGAGTTTCCTCGTTCCTAAAAATCTCCAACTTCGTGACTTTTCTTGCACGACCATGGCTTCCTTGCATGTGCCATGATTTTTCCTTGCATGGCCATGACTTTTCTTGCATGATCATGACTTTCCCTGCATGGTC
>APFE030522813.1:37176-73349 GCA_000404065.3 Pinus taeda | reverse complement strand
ATAAAAAAATAAATTTGAAATTTAAGGAATTATACCTCGACGGGGTATGGGAAAATGAGCTAACAAAGTGATGGGGTGAAGCCCAAGAACACATCATTTCTCATTACATTAAAGAGGGGGGATGGAGTGGCCATTCCCCCCATGCAATCACACATGTTACAAGGCTCAACCTCCAAGAAAATTAATATGGAAGCCTACTCATCGTCAGTGTTTTCCTACCCAACTCATTGTGTATCACCCATTTATGTCATATCCACATCTACTCTACGCTACAAGTGGGACTTTTTCATTGCAGAGCTTTTTCTTTCAACAATTTTGTGATGGAAGGCCCAACCCTCCATCCATGGGCCCCCACAATCCTCATTCTCTTGTAAGTAGGAGAACTTGTAGCTTTAATGTGGTGTTAAGGGAGAGAGTACTGGGAAGGAGAGTTGTCCAATGGTGTGGAGGGAAACAACTACTAAAGTACAATGCTTAGAGAAAATATACCACCAAAAACTTGAGCTCTCTCCCAATGTATTTCTCTATACAACTATTTCATTTTCAATTCTCGTAGTTAGTTTGGACTTTAATCTCCACCCTACACTCAATCCTACTCTAGTTAACCTCCTACTGGCTCATTGGCTCTCACTACTTTTTGGATTTTATTAGCATTAGGTTTTTTCCTCATTTGGGCAGCATGCCAAGGAAGAGGATGTGCTCACGACATGGGTTTTGGGGTCATGGCTCCTCAAGAAAACCAAAAGCCTAATTTCAATCCCAATACATTATTGAAATATTCACTTTGACACTGCTTCCAAAATTCAAGAAGAAATTCAATAATTGGAAGTCTTGACGGCTACCAACTGTTAGGCTTATTTAGATTCTAAAATTCAAGCTAAATTTAGTCATCAGGTCCTCAATCTTCACTACACTATGTAATACCACCATCCACCCCCTTAGACCTTTCTTGGGAATGAGAAGGTGTTACTTTATTTTAACCTGACCTCCATAGTCCTATCATGGAAATGGGGTCACAAAAATTCCTCAAATTTTAGCTACTCCAAATATACAAACTAACACTACCATCACATCTAGCTCGTCAAGATCTTTCCAAATTTTGTCTCGATCTAAGCTACATATAAAAAATTATGGCCATTTGTACTTGGGCCTTTTTAAACCTTTCCATGTAATCATGACTGCAACATGGCACTCACCATGTGGCCAATGTGGCTTACCCTATTAGCATAACGTCCCAATGTGGTAGGCCATGTCCTCTCATCATTTCCACATCATCACAACCCCTTTTATGTTATATGTTATCTCGTTGTCACTATGTTTCCTAGTTCACCATAATGTGCACATCAACGTAAAAGGCCCAGGGTGAGGTAGAATTGACTCCTTGTCAATTGATAGAAGGAAATTTTGTCTCAATCCCCCATTAACCTCACTCTCCTTTGACACATACCCAACTGTGACATGGCTTGCTCAAGGTCTTAGATCTTAAGCTCTCGAGAAATAAAAAAACATTATGTTATTTATTAATGTGGCCTTCGATCTCTCATCCTTGTCTACCTCACCCTTCCCCAAAACGCACATACTACCAATCCTCCTGAGGTCCTGTTGAAGCCTCAGAATTCTACTGCTCCAACATGGGGGATAACCACCCGATCTAGAACTTGAAGACAACTCCTTTTCTGTTTGATGTGGTGGCTCCAACTGGGGATGATGGGACCAGTTTCCCAGAATGGGTTTTAAAATGATAATGGGTGGTTTTTTTCAAGTGATTGCCATAAGAATAATGATAACTAAATGACCTATTCTAGCATGCATATCTCTAGCTAACTTAATCTAATATAAACATGGGGTATTCTGTGCAATATGTGATCTAAAAAGATATATGTTTGTTATGTGATAATAAAGATCATTCATTTATTAAACAAAGATGATAACATGTAAAGATAATTTCTTTGACTAAATAGTTAATCAAAGAAATGTATAAACTATATCGCATATATTTAATGATCATATATGAAAATAAATACTTTCAGCTAGGCATAATATAATAGTGCAATTAACACATAACAGAAAGAAAATACTCCATATATAATTCATGAAAATGAAATTTTATCACTAATTTAACAAAATAGAACTGATCATACAAGATAAAGGTACCATATGTGTGAGGTTCTGCTCATTTGACTAGTGACATAGATCATCTCCTTTCTTCATATCAAATTATTCTCCAAGCGTGCAGTAGTGCATCAACAAAGGAAATTAGTTTGATATTCAAAAGTAATGACCATGTTCCATAATTTCATCAAGGCATTCACAAACTTACAGAAGTGCATTTTTTGAAAATGTTTTTGATAAAATTTTGGACCCTTCTCTAAATGCATGAGAAGGGTATAAATATTATCTAACTAATGTTCAGAAATAGATTATACAAAATATCTGAGGAGGTTTCAAACAACCTTCCTCCTAACTAGAAACTAACACTAAAAATAAAAGTGATTTGATGACCAGAGGTTATAAAGATGTCTTGTTGTCTGCCAGTTTTTCCTTTAGGTCGCATATATCGGCCATTGGTTTCACTTGAGGAGGTTCCTCGACTTGCATTCTAACTTGTCCTGCAAAGATGGCATCTATAAGAGGTGGCAACATCCTTTGTGTTGAATTGAGTGAAAAATTCAACATCATAATTTAGTTGTGAGGTTTGAAAAGGAATTACCAATATGCCTCCCAATCAGTCTTTGATAATTTTGTGATCACCTCCCTTTGGATTTTCACCTATTCCTTCCAGTTTTTATCCAAGTCATTCAAATCTGGTAGTGACTTTGGGTTACCTTCTTTTATCAAGTTGGTGGTGTCAAAAGAGTGATTGACTGCTTTTATTATATTTTTTGCCAGTCCTACTGCTCCTACTACTACCAATTATGTTTGCTTGATCAGCCCATCCCAATTTGTGAATAATATGTCTTTGCGTGTTTCTTCTATTTCTGGCAGATTGGCACTTCTTCCTTCTTCAGATTATTTCCATTCAATGTATTCAAAGATCTTAGTATTTAAGTCAATGAACTCGATTCTTTGATCAATTTCCTTATCTGTTAATTAATCACTCGTAATCAGGTAAGGGGTGATATGGAACATTATCTTGCAAAATAGATCTTGTTTTTTTGACAGAATAGAGTTTAGCTCCAATGCCTCTTTGATGAATTCATTAACAGTAGGGGCATCTTTATATTTCATTATATCCTCTTGCAACTCTGGGATTTGCATGTTCTTTGTAGAGATGTCTACTCCATGGATTATCCTAAGTACTTCCATACTCTGTTACAATTGGGCTATTTATTCAGTGGCCTGCTTGTTTACATTTTCTTTCATGATTTCTAGCCATTGCTCAAGTTGTGCTACCCTTTCTTCCCTTTCATTTAAAAAAATAGATACCTCAGTGGCTTTATCCATGGTGGCAGTTGCATATGCCCTAGTAAATTGCGACGTCATGGTTAAATTTTCAAGCTTGGTTTGAAGGAATATTTGTCCATACTATATCCATTAGTTCATTCCCTGGTGGGATTTGAGGTGTTTCTACTCTCCTTATTTTCCTCTACCTTCTTACTACAGCCTTATCTAGTGGGCTGTAGAATACATATAAAGGAGGTATTTCTATAACCTTCAGGATAATTTCAGATGTTGGAAATGTAGGAATGATTTCAATATTATTCAAACCTGTCCCTTGCTCATTCATTAGCTCTGACTTTGAAATTTTCTGAGTTTGTTGTGGAGTATAATATTCTGTGGTTTCTCGGACATCTGTTATCTTGCATCTTGGAAATTTTTATTAAATTGGTCCCATTCCTACTCCAAATCGCTTCTTTTGCCTTCGGGACTGGTATCCTTAGTTAGGTCACTTATGACTTGTTTTTTGGCTCACCTTCTATTGGATTCCATTGTAGTCTCTGATTCTTGTGTCTTCCTTGTATCCTAGGCTATATTAACCTGAGATTCTATACGAGAATTTGGCCCTTTTTTGTTAATAGTTACATTGGGCGTAGGTTTGTCATCAGCTCTTAAAAATTTCAATGGGATTGTTTCGAGCCTCTAATTTCTAAATTCCTGAAACTTGTCAAAGTCATCAAGATTCAAATTCGCCTTTGCCCAATTGGATGCTTGTTCAAATGATTCAGCTAATTGTAAAACATCTTTGAATTTATGATCTTCATGGATAAAGGGTTGGATCTTTAATGTTGTAGTAACATTTTGTGTTACTTTCTCTGGGTAAAATTGTCTCTTTAGCAGAGTATGGAGCCTGAGGCTGTCTAGGTTTAATAATTCTTTGTTTGCATGGTTGAAGTTTGCCAATGAAAAAGAACCACACCGAATGGGAAAGGGTGGCCATAATGATTTTTTTTTATCTTTGAAGGTCTTGGTTAAGCCCTTCCCAACAATTTGGTGAGCTATTTTCTCTAGCTAACAGCTTGTTGGAGACATACAAAGTGAGTACATGCGGGTCTGTTGTACTGTCGTAGACTCTAGTATATGTGAACCATTATTTAGAAAAGTACCTGCCTACTACGAGAAGGTCTATAGCGGCTTCCTTAGAAAATATGGGGGATTTATTATCAAAAATCAGTTGATGTAATGGTAAAATGACACCATGGCATATTTTGTAATAATGGGGTACACAATGGGATTTCCACATCTGTTTGTGACTGAAATGGATGGGGTAGGGGTCTTGCAAAGTCCATTTCCAACCCATGATTGGAAACATAGAACATAAACAGATGGCATTCATGATATTGGCACTCAAATAAAATGGGGGAAGGTTCTCTGTGGAGGTGGATCTCTTTTTATGATACTGTAAAATGGTAGTAGCTAGGTTATCAGATAGGATAGTGGCCCAATTCATTATATGGGAATTGACACAAGCATCGATTAAAGGGACTCATTCTATGGAGAACTTGGTATTATTATGCAATCCATATAATCTACATAACATAGAAGTTGCATAGTTATGGGGATTTTGTAAAGAAGTTATGCGGTACATACCCGTCTTATCATATTTGAATTTGTTCTCTAGGACTCTCCATCCCTAAATCATTTTGAAGGGTTCTTCATTCTACTTTGCAAACTTCGCCAAAAATGATTTTTCATATATATACCGAGGGTCAAGAAGATGATACATTTTTTTTCAAATCTTTAGCTTTAAATGGTCCCATCAACTCCATCTTTGAGTTATTGAATTGTCTGTCTTCAATACTGAGATTTTCCACAACCCATCTAATCATATCTATGTATGGGAGTGTCTTGGCTCTTACTCCTATTCTATGAAGAAAAGAGAAAACAACACCTTTGAATTGAACTCCCGAGGATTTTACTGAGTCTGTTGTTGCCTTGGTGACAGTAATTTTAGGCCGTTCATCTTCAAGTCTATTGTAGATGACTTCCCATGTCATTTCTCCTCCATTGACATTGCAAACGTATCAGCAAATATAGGCTACATTTCTGAAATCTCAGACTCTGAATTCTCTTTTGCTTCTACTTATGCATTACCTTCTGTAATGACATCTCTTTTGAAGATTCCCTGAAATGAAAGAGAGATATATCAGTGCACACAATAGAGGGAAATTAAGGCTGAGAGCTCTTTGAAATGAATTTGAATCATGGGAAGATTTTGAATGCAATTTCTGTGTTAACTAGTCATAACTTGAAAACATAAATTTCTCTCCTTGAGCTGCTAAAAATTAATTACTCTGTCAAACCACTTAATATTTCATTAAAACTTAGTAACTTCCCATTCTTCATGCCTTATTTTCTGTATTGTGACTTTCAAACGTTGCAATATAGTGTTGCTTGGAGGTAATGCGAAATTTGATTGTGAAAATCACAATATAGCGTTTCTTGGAGATAATGCGAAATTTGATAGCACTTCACAAGTTGCATTTCGCAAGTTTTTAAGGGGTGACACAATGGCATGCTTTATTAATTTGTGACTTGTGAAGTGCAATCACGTTTTCTTAAAGTGTTGTGATCGGAAAATTGTAGTGGGGGATTTATCGAATATCACATTTCAGGATTTTGTTTAGGATGTTTATGATTGTCACATGGAAAACTACGAAATGCGATTTGTGATAAAGTTCCATTCTAAAGGTTTTAAGGAAATTTGTAGAGTTAGCATTTATTTTCAAAGGCTAAAAATTTAGAAGGGTCCCCATTTATATGTCAAATATTAACTATTACTCTGTATAAATGGGGGGGTTGTTACATAGTACAACAGGTCCTAAGGCCCACAATCGAATGACAACCTTATTTCCATAAAGTGCTTGTCCAATTATTTTTCTCGACCTCCATTAACACCACCTTCCCTGAGTCATGCACATTACCAACCCCATGAAAGTCTCGAGATTACATCAGCGTGAGATGATGTCATGTTGATGTCATCTTGTCTATGTGGAATTGTTTAGGACCTCCATATGTCACTCATTTTTGGCCCCTTTAGCCAACCAACATTCCCTTTTCTGCCCTCCACATGGCATGCCCTCTGAGCACCACATCACTTTGAACCCACATCACTATGCCACCATGACCCTCGACCTGGGTCATGCCATGGTATCAAATCACTATGTAATGTGGAAATTTCTCATATAGGACTTGAAGACCTTATGTCTCAGTTGTCGTTATCTTGAACCTTTTATTATTATGTACACCATAATCCTGTTGAGAAATCTAGGGCATAACAATTAGGTGATTTCTCTTCAAATGATAACTATTTGTGAATGATTTTTTTGTGATTTCTCTTCAAATGATAACTATTTGTGAATGGATTTTTTTCTTACTTCTTTATATTAGGATCTTCTCTTTACATAGATTATTATAGTGTTCTTCATCAAACAACTATCAATGCATAAACAATAAATAGACAAGAGACACAGAGTATAGGCAATCAACCAAGGCCAAAACCTCTCCAACTTGAGAGGAAAATCCAAACGAATTCTTCTACTTATAGAGACTTCAATTGAATAATATCAAGACCAGTACCAAGACCCTTGACACACCCTTAACAAGACCAAGTCACAAAACCTTATTTCCAGCTTCTTCTTCTTGACCAAGCTAACACTATTCAAATTGCTTGCTTTCCTTCGAAACTCAGCTATACTTTAGATTTTTTGCCTCTTGTTTCACACCTGCAATTCTCAGTCTCCTCATAAACCATAATTATAACACGTGGGAAGTATTTCTATAAACTTCATACCTTGATCCCTTTTCTTAGGATGGAGACTTCTTCTACATTAATTTGCCTTGCTTTCTTGACTTATCTTAATTTTTGATTTGGATCCTTGGACAACAACAAAACCTTCTACCTTTTCTATAGTAGATATTTCTTCCTTCTTTCACTTATGTGGAGGTATTAGCCCTAAAATAGACCCATAAACAACAATAAAATTTTCACTCTTCATTTCCTTCTCTTCGCTAGTTATGAGGTTCCTTGCTTAGTGATCTTCGCACTTCTTATTGCAGACTTACTTGACCAAATTACTTGTCCACAAATGGAGGTTGAGTTTCCCTATTTATAGTGTTTCATCCATCAAAATAATCTGACTTGTGATATAGGTAAGCCAACCCGACATTCTGGAAGCATCCTTAGGTCGACGTGAAGAAGATATTGTGACAAGGTATTAGAGGGTAATCAAAATAACCTTTTACAATGTGTAAAATGTCTTTAATACATTACAATGACTCCTTAGATTCTATGACTTGATGATAAACCCTGAAGGCTCACAATGGGAGCCTTAACTAAAATAAAATCCCTTGATCATGAAACCCATGAGTCAATCATTACAAATAATTTTATTTTCTTCTTTACATCAATTACATAAAATCATAATTATATATGTCATTTATGAAGACCGAACCTAGTTACACTTTCCAACGCTCCGTCTTAACTAGGGAGGTCATAATCCATACAAGGTACTTGGGAATTCTCAATATGAATAATTTATTATAAGAAACGTTGGATTGGTAACCCATATGTATAGAATCATATCATCCAACATTGTCACATAACAAGGCCTTGACTAACCACTCTATCTCTCCACAAGATCAGAGCTCAATGCTGGCAAGACCAATGATGTATAGACACCCTCATCATTGTCTCTCTCAGAATAGACCCCACCTGGGTCCTCTTAGAGTATGTTCCACCAGGACTATTCTTATCTTGGATTCCTAGTCCTCAAAGAATACCGATCATGTACAACTACTCTTATCTTGGATTCCCTAAATAATCCTCAAAGAGCAGTGGATGCTAGATGTTTACCCAATCCTCCATTATGCCTTCCCAATTCAAGACAAGAATGATGTGTCTATCTCTCCCTCTTAGTTAGGGAGGATATACCTATTCCAATGAAGGAATGTACCCAAGCTCTCTCTTGGCTTAGGAACTTTCTTCCAAGGTTCTACCAAGTTAGAAACTTGTTTCCAAGCTCCCTCTTAATCAGGGACCTGCAACAACTCTTTAGGTGGAGATGATGGGACAACCAATTGCTTGAAAAACTCCTCCTCATGATTTCATGAACTTATTTTTTTTATTCAGAAGTCTTTATGTTTTGGGAATTCTTCGTAGGGAAAAGACCATCCATCACTTTCATCCATGAGTTAGTCATGTCGTTACTCCTTTCATCAGAAAGTGATCCATTAGTTGATATCTGCCTTTTCCTTTATGCCATGCTTCCTTCTTCATGCCATGTTTCCTTAAGAATATTTCATCCTACTACATGGACATCAATGGTGGAAGATATCCATTTCTCTTCCCTTGGAAGCCTTGCATAAGCCCATCGATATATCATTCAAAAATAAGGAACGAACATTAAATCAAAGTTACCTCCATGATGGTCTTTCACCATGACATCTTCTAGTTCGCATTAACATCCTGCATACACATTTAAACATATCCAAAATATATATACTATCAAGGGTCTCTTTCTTTGTCAGATTTCATCAAACTCTTCATATCTTTCATGGAGATATCCTAGTCAAATATCCCAGTCCTCAAATGTTGATTTCATTTTCCATTGTTTCATATTTCATGATCTATTCCTTTTTTTCTTCACACATTTCCTTCTAGGAACTTCCAGTCATAGTTCCTCCAATTTTTTCAACCACCTCATATTTCATATGAGGATATATGATGTTGATTTCATCTAGACAATGTGTGCTCTATTCGTTCCTGCATCTTTCAAAGTAGGAGATCCTTTCTTTTGATCGTGCACTCAAGATAAAGCATTTATCCATGTTACCTGCAACCATATGACATGACTCTACAAATATCGAACACAACCATACATACCTCATTTTTCTTTAGGTCATATATACTTCCCTCAACAACGTCCTTGATTGAAAGAACTTCAATTCTTTGATCTGCTTTACCTCTTTTGTCATCATACCAGCATCCCATGAATTCCCACAAGTTGCAATTCTTGATGAAACACTTACTTCATTTTGATTCATGAACCTTCTGATGAAGATTCCAATAGAGGATCTTGAGTATCCTCATCTAGCAGATGTTCTCTTTTGACTGATGTGTGATGAGTTTTGTGCTAGATGAATTTGTATTCCTCTTCCCATAAGTGCCACTTCTGCTTCTAATGAGGTTACTAAGAGCTATATCCTTCTATAGACTTTTATTTCATCCATATTTCATGATTCTCTATGATGATGTTATGAGATCTTTCTTTTAGTGCTTCTATGATGCCATGATGCATCCTATAATTTTCCTTAGTGACTCATGACAACAATATCTTACAACATAAAACTTGAAAACAAGAACTTGAAAAGAACTAGGCAAGGAGGACTATCTCAATCATACTAGAGATATTTTACTTCCTCTTTCTTGGACTTTTTCTTTTCAACTTCCTCCACTTCTTCAGGATATGGACTTCTTCTATACCTATTTTGTTATTATGCTTCTTGAGCTTAGGAAAATCTCTTTTGTAATGCCCATATTATTGACAACCATAACATTAAACCTTTGCCAAGTTCTTCTTATTATTATGAGGACTAGATTTCCCAAACTTTCCTCTTCTCTTTTCCATATCAACATATGCTTGATTTTTCTCCCTGGGTCCTACTTCAATTTTTTCCTTCAGTATGGTTTCTTCGATTTTACATAGAGAGCATAGATCCTAGAATGGAGTAGCTTATTTCTTCCCATAAATGCTTGAAGGAAATCTACCCCATTCCTCTGGCAGTGCATTTAGTACTACAGTGGTCATTTCTTTGTCAGACATTATTTCTTCCAGATCTTAAAGTTCATCTCTTATTTCAGATATCCTCATAAATTGTGAGGCTATCCCTTCTTATTTTGATATCCTTAGCTTGTAAAGTTCTTTCCTTAGAGAAATAACTTCTCCTGCGTTGCTTAAAAAACATAATTCTACCAATTTGTCATATATTTAGTTTGAGGTGTCGAGTTAAGATACATATGGAATGAGGGGATCCTTGATGGATTCTATGAGAATCCTTTGAGCCCTCACTTCCCCTTTCATAAACTTTGCAAGTGCTTTAGCATATTCTTTCGTTGGTTTGGTGATAGATCCTTTGACTTGATCCATAACCTCATTTTCAATTAGATTCAAGTTTTTCCTCTTGTTCCTTGCAAGATAGTTTGAAGCCCCAACCAATTTGTTGCTTTCCTTGAGGAAATACATTTTGATAGATTCAGACATAAATATACTTACCTGTGAAGATTCTTCTTCCACTTGTTTCCTCCTTGAATTTTGATGATGATATAGTTAATAGAGAGCTTCTACTTGGTGAATATAGTTCTCTTCAAGGATGAACCTTGACCCTACAAAGAAGGAGATCACTTTAGATCCTTTGATGGTGATGTCCTCATTGATGATGATCAATGATAACTTCTTGATGCTTCTTGGATGATCTTCTATAAGGATGAGGACTTCCTTATGAGATGAAATCCTTTGCTTTAGAGAGAGGGAGATTGCCTTGATATCTCTGATTATGAAAATTCCCTTGATCTATCTAGGCTTGGATGAGCCAAATTATTCCTTTCGTGAGTGGAAATAGGGTCTTTGAGGTCCTTTTTCTTTGATGATGTATTGAGCGAGAATCCCATTTTTTTTGGTGAAGACTTCTTCTTCGATCTAGAGTTTTCACACTTCTTTGTAGATGATCTTCTAGATTCACTTGGATGCCTTCCTCAATATTTGATCCTTGAGTGTCCCTTGATAATATTCTCATTCTTGACTTTGTCACCTTAGCTCTAAGGCCATGTTGATAAATCTAGAGCATAGAAATTAGGTGATTTCTCTTCTAATGATAAATATTTGTGAATTCATTTATTTTTACTTCTTTAAATTGGGATCTTGTGTTTAATTAGATTATTATGATGTCCTTCTTCATCAAATATCTACCAATGTATAAACAATAAAGAGACAGGAGACACATAATATAGGTGATCAACAAGGGCCAAAACCTCTCCCACTTGAGAGGAAACCCTGAATGAATTATTCTTCATATAGAGACTTTAATTGATGAATATGAAGACCAAGACCAAGACCAAGACCCTTGAAACACCCTTTCCAAGACCAAGTCACAAACCTTTCTTTCCATCTTCTTCTTCTTAATGAAGTAAACACTATTCAAATTTCTTGCTTTCCTTTGGAACTCAACTATATGTTAGATTTTTGATCTCTTGTTTCAGAACCGTAATTCTCAATATCCTTAGAAAACCTAATTGTAGAATGTGGGAAGTATTTATATCAACTTCATACCCTTGATCCCTTCATTTAGGATGGATAGTTATTCTACATCAATTCGTCTTACATTCTTAACTTATCTTATTCCTTGATTTGACTCCTTGGAAAACAGCAAGACCTTTGACCTTTTCTATAGTAGACAGTTCTTCCTTCCTTCACACGTGTGGAGGTATTAGCCCTAAAACAGACCCATAATAACAAAAAAAATATTTTATCTTTGTTTCCTTCTCTTCGTTGGTTATGATGCTCCTTTCTTAGTGATCTTCACACTTCTTATTGCTGAATTACTTCACTGAATTAATTGTCCAAAAATGGAGGCCGAGTTGTCCTATTTATAGCATTTCATCCATCAAAATAAGTCGTCTTGTGATATAGGTAAGTGGACTTGACATTCCAGAAGAATATTTATGCTAACGTGAAGAAGATATTGTAACAAGGTATTACAGGGTAATCAAAATAACCTTTTACAATGTGTAACATGTATTTAATACATGAAAATGACTCCTTAGATTCTATGACTTGATGACCAACCCTAAAGGCTCACAATGGGAGCCTTAACAAAAATAAAATTCCTTGATCATGAAACCCATGAGTTAAGAATTACAAATAATTTTATTTATTTCTTGACATCAATTACATAAAATCATAATTACACGTGTCACTTATGAAGACTGAACCTAGTTACACTTTTTGAAAAATCCCTCCAACGTCCAAGGTCCTAGAGCCCGAAGATGATGTCATGCTAACATCTCTCAACCCCCCTTGAGCTAAGTAGCATAGTCTATGCAACTCCCCATAGGATTGAGGCCATGAAAATCTTTTCTATAATAGATGATGGTTATTATCCTCTATCAACTAACAACTTCTCCCACCATCACTTCCTAGTTGTATATTATCAAGGAACCCCCCTGTCTACATCTCAAAAATAATCCCTCCTAATATTATGCCTTATATATATATATATATATAATATATATATAATATATAATATATATAATATATTATATTATATATATTATATTATATATATTATAATATATATTATAATATATTATTATATATAGATATTATATTATATATAAGTATATATTATATATATATATATATAGATATATAATATATGAGAATATATATATATATATATATATTATATATATAATATATTATTATATTATATATATTATATATATATAATTATATTATATTATATAATATGCCGTAACAATCATATTATTTATATCACAACCATTCTCAAAACAACCAAGTTGCCTATCCCTCCTGATCTTCAATAATGCCCACCCCCCCCCCCACACACAGATATCTTATATATATATATATATATTATATATTATATATATATATATATAGCTATATATATATATATATATGCATGTGTGTGTGTGTATAACTGAGCCACCCTTCATGAGGTTTAACATATTTAAATTAAAACTCTTAGGTTTCTCACAGGCATTTATACTCTTAATTTCTGGCCTCCCTAAATAAGGTCGTCACTCACTATTGTAGTCTCCCTCGATCTTCTAACTCCAAGCTTAAATATGTATTCATTTATAGATATATACATAGTTTTATACATCAGTTAAGGGCTTGATTTTTATTAAAATTAGCCAATATGGATTTCCATTCATAAAATAAGACTGATGAGGAATTCTTCCTTTCAAGAATACAAGGCATTCAAGAAAAATTTACATACATAAGATTAAACCATAAACAAACACACTTCATTTTATCACATTGTTGTAGTGTCTACAACAACCCTCCAAAATTTTGGCTGACATGCAAATTTCAGAGCCTACCTTGGATCCTGCAATTGATCATCCTTGGTCACTTGTTGGTAAGATGACGATCTCAAGATACCCCTCCTTGATATTAAGAGTTATTCATGTTCTCATCTTTATGCAGCATGTGTCATCTTTAGGCATAGGGATTGTTGTTTGTCCTGCAAAGGGAATGTTGGTTTGCTTCAAGGGAAAGCTTGTGCATATGAGATGCTATCATCACATAGACATGTTTCTCACTCACTTCACGCACTCTTGCCACAAAGGTTGTTGCATCAAGTAGAGTGTGTTTTATACATTCTGGATGGTCTAAGTTATATCACTAAATGTTCATGTGTGATCATAGTTGAGTCCTATGATTATTTACATTTGTGTCACTAATCTCACACTTATCCATTTCCCAAGAAACCTAGCTTCATCTAGCTTCCCGGAACTATGCACTTTGCTTCCGCAACCCTTAAGATTTCTCCCTTGCCTTCTAGGAATGCATAGTGCACAGATACCCCAACCTCCCTTGGCATCCAAAACTGTGTAATGATTTCCTCTAGTGTCTTTCCCCCAGCAGGGACCTGTTGTCTCCAAAAATATGCAGTATTGCCTCTCAACTGCCCAACCTGTACTGCACTAAAAAAATGCATAGAAGTGTCCTCCCAAGACCCAATCCCACAACAATGTGTTGTGCCTCAGAAACTGTGCAGTATTTTCTAAGTTGTCCTATCTGTCTTTCATACATAAAGTACGCAAATGGGCCTCTAAGGGCCTCATTGTGATAGCAGTCACTACCCTCTGAAACTGTGTGATCTATCTCTCATTGACTACAAGAAAAGG
Source organism: Pinus taeda (assembly GCA_000404065.3). Taxonomy (NCBI): domain Eukaryota; kingdom Viridiplantae; phylum Streptophyta; class Pinopsida; order Pinales; family Pinaceae; genus Pinus; species Pinus taeda. The sequence continues at coordinate 58,975 of APFE030522813.1, read as the reverse complement.
TGACATGATAAGATCACCCCCAAGGATTTGAGGAGAAGGACCAAGAGACTAAGTGATGGAAAAAATATCAGGACCACATGCAAACTCCAACAAATGCATGATCATCTCTAGGGTAAGTACAGTAAGTAAAGAACACCTTTCAAAGTACACCTGTTAGTTGAGTTTGCAGGACCTCTTGTCATTGTCATATCATCCTATCTTTAGTAACATGCATGTGTGCAAACACAAAAAATTCATTTCATGTACTTCCTCTACATGTCTAGCTTCCTTTTGGCTTGTTTAACCAACTGTTGTCTTCAACATGTTAAGTTCTATGTCATGCTTGTGACCTTGTTCTGGTGATGTTGAAGGTTTGTCTTTGTGTGTATGAGTTGTGTTCGCTATGTAAACATATATCACACTCACACACAAAGTTGTAAACAATGTCATGCAAGTGTCGTCACAGTTGTTCAATGATTTATCTCAAGTTTCACGCAAGTGTTGTCACAGTCATTCAATGATTTATCTCAAGTGTCGCACTTGTTGCTCTTAACCTTTAGATAGTCAAACTGAGACATGATGTCTTATTGGTTCGAGGTGTCTTGTCATCGATTCATGTTGAGTGCGTGTTTACAAGGTCATTTATACACAAGTTCACTCGCTTACACACTTGGCTATTTTTTTGAAAATCTGTCGACTAGACCACCCTCCATCAGCCAAACCTCCACTAAGTTGCACTGCACAGTCTCAACCCTCAGTGACTAGCACTGTTGTCCAGAACTGTGCAAAGCTTGAAACTATCCTCTAGGTGGTCTGCATTGCATAATTTTGGAATCAACCTGGTTGACTGTCACCTAGAACATCGTAGAAGTTTCCTAAGAAGCCATCTTAGTCTGCGCTCCCCACAAGCTTATCCATCAAGCCTCCCACTAGTCAACCAGAGAATTTTACTGATCCAGGGCTACACTCATCTCAAAAATTATGTAGAAACTATCCAACCTACCTACCTAAAATACCTAAAGAAACTGCGTAGATATGAGGGACAGGCACTCGCTTCCTATCACTACACTGTCCCGGGGAATGCTGCAGTTTTTCTAGGTCATCCCCTTATTGGCCTACCCTCCACTCCTCCTAGAAACTGTGTAGTTTTCATTGAAACTATACTTGCTTCACCGCACCCCTATCAACCCGGAAAATGCGTAGTCATGTCCTACTTGACTTCCTCCCAGAACTGCACAGTTTTGACTAGAAAGCTCCTGCAGTTTAATCTCGGCCTCCTCTAGCAGTTATCACTGTTGATGCTCCTTGTTGCCTGCAATGCCTTCCCTAGAAAAAATGTGCAGTTACGCCTCCCAACTGAGCTATATCCCGTAGATTTCACTGTTGTCCTGAACTACTCATCCCAGCCTCTCAGTGACCTCTATGTAGTTTTTCCCGACAGTGCTTTGGATCCTTGCATCCTAGCCTGAAATGTGATTTACGTAGTTTCAGAGCCTTGTCCTCTCTCCTGATCACCTGCACCCAAGAACGAAAGATGATGTATCATGGTAGACTAGGTTATTTCTAGATTTGATTTCATCTCGTCATGAGTGATGGAAGAAATATGTACATGAATGAGACACAATGCAAAGACAAACAAGATGAACAACGAGCACATGATAGAAGACTTTCTCGTCGTTGGAAAAACACACGAAGCATACCAAATAGCAAGTGAAGGAGACACATGCACATGCATGAACCATCAAGCGAACACCAAGACCATTGAAGACTCCATGAACTTTTCCATGTGGTGGTAAAGCTATGGTACAACACGGGCACACTCATCACTCAGCCGCATAATAGCTCAATACAAAAAACATGACCGGCATGTGCAAACCAGTGGTGTCATGTTGAGTTATGTCATGAGTTGCCTCTGCCACATCACTATGTTGGGTCATACCTTTGTAATCAATGTAATGTAACATGGAAGTCCAAGAGACCCATGGATGAAGTTAAAGATTCATGTAAGTTGAAGAGTCCTATAAGTTGAACAGTCACGAGGGAGGTCGAAGAGTCACAAGGGCCAATTTCACCCTTGACTATATATACCCCCTCATTTGAACATGCAAAAGAATTTTCACCTTGGCTCTTCCTGTATAGCCTTGAGAGTCTGTAATATTTTCTTTGGGGAGTGAGTAGTGGCTCCAATGCTCCACTACTAGGGTTAGTGATGTATGGTGTACAAATGTGCCTTGGAAATTTCGCTTAATTCAGAAGCCTATTAACAAGCCAACACATTTTCACACATGTATTGTATTTGTTTGTAAGACTATTCTTTTGACGTTTGTAATGCATGTTGCTTTAAATTGTACTAAGATAGTTGAACTATTTTGGTTGTTTTAGTGCATATGTTGTTGGAAATGTGTTGTATCATTTGTTATCATTGTCTCGCTTGTGTGGACTACTCCGTCGGACACTAGACAAACTCATTGTCACAAACTTGTTATAACAACCATCGCACTCATGTGGACTACTTTGTTGAATATCATACGTGTTATTTGTTTGCCTTTGTGTATGTGACTCCGCATCCGTGTGGATTACTCCACCAGAAGCTGCACAAATCTCGTTGTGTTGTGTGTCTCTACCTGATTTGGGACTACTCCCTTTTGACTTGAGACTCACTCTCACCCTACCCCCTCTATAGTGAAGGAACTTAGACACAAGTTACACTAAGCACTCACCAGGCACACGAACGTCATTGTTTGAAGACTAAGTATACCACTCTCATGTGATGACAATCAAGAGCTAAGGCATATCTTTAAGATAATGGAAACCTGACCATCATATTGTATGGGACTCCTACACAAAAAAGTGTGAGGTCTAGTAGGGACATCATACCCAAGAGATCCCTTGAATGTTGGCAGATCCAGTACGGCCATCAATATTTTTGGTGCTAGATGGAGGGCCAAATGACAAGTTGAGTCCTCAAAGTCTATTTTGAATCTCCCCCCATCTATCATGTCTTATGTTACACTTCATCCTTCGTGATATATGTCTTATGTAAATGACTTTGAAATCCCTCAGGATTTCTAGAATGACGTGCCTCAACACACATATGAAGGTGAAGGTGGAATAGCTTGGCTTAAACACAAAATTTCCTTTATAGTTACATGCCACAAGTATAAAATCCATGAAGATTACATGACCTGCTCATTGTTCGCATTCACGCTTCGAGGTAACCCATTGTTGTGGTGTGTCACACTGCCCGATAACTATATCCACTATCTCTCTCAGTTGATCACAGAGATAGTTTATGCTTTCCATCATTTTGACCATAAAGCTCTCAATAAAAAAAAATTTAAATTACGGAAAGCGCCTGATTAATCTGTTGAGCAATTTTAGCCACACTTTTGTAATCTTGCATACCGATTTCCTAAATATGAAACTGATTGGGAATTTCTCGATGGAAGATTTATGTATCTTCTTTACATACCCAAAAATTCACAATTCTTATAATCATTCGAACCCTTCCCAGCATACCTCGGTGTTAGAGCTACCAAATCTAATATGGACAAATTCATTATCACAAGTGACTATCTATCGTATTCTCATCATCAACTCTAGCCCCGCAGTGCGAAGTGGGAGAAGGTGCATGCACATTTGTTGAACTATCACATCCTCCTGCCCCACCTACTCTCAATATCTACATATATTTGGCTTGTAAGCCTGATGGTTGACACGTGGATTTGTTCCCTCAACCTCCATCTCCACATTCCATTGATGCTCTAGATTGTACTATGTTGTGCTCTCAAGTTTCAGACTCCACATCTTGTGTTCACGAGGATCAAGTTGTCAATGGAGTTGGTGTTGTGTAGCCAACTAGTGCTATCATTCATGATGAGTGTGTGTGGGAATATGAAGAAGAAACCGTTGTGCAGTATGACTCCCTTCCATTTGCACCTCATCCACTCCATCCTGACATCTGTAGTGATTCTACTACTTTTGATTTTCCCTGTGAAAAATCATCTACGGATTTTTCTACTTCCAATCATTCACATAACACATCGGATGCCAACCTATAATTACATTGCAGAGAGGACACACCTTCCTCTAAAAATTTGTCCCATCTGTCATCTATCATTTCTGAAAACAAGTAGGGTGAAAATCCTCGTTTCTCATCAACCCCTCTGCATGATCTATTAGATCACGAGGATGCCGACGAACATCCTACATCTTTGATCATGGTTTTTGAGACCTATGTACTTATTCATTTGATCATGATGTTGATTCACTCATTTTTAATTTTTCTAAGCCACTGGTCTCTGATGATCTATCTATTGACAAAGTGGAAACCCCACAAGATGTCGAGGCACTTCAGCTTGAGCTGATGGTTATGTGAGGCCCTCACTATATTGAAGCTAGTTCCACTTCCAATAAAAAAAAAATTGAAACGCCAAGGGCTCCTCATCACTCTTTGCTTCACATTGAATATCAATCTAATACGAAGAGTTTACTTCCTCCACTCGAATCACATGATCCCATCGCTCATGCCTTGGAGGAATGTTACACAATGAGCATGCTTGCAAAGCATAAGCTATTTGTCTTTCACATGTTCTCTCATATGTCATAGTCCAAAGAGTGTGTATGTTTATCGTCTACACGCAGTACGTCGCAACACCATGGTACATCTACAAAATTTTTGTCTTACGTATTCACTCTTCTCTTTTCTGTAGATTCTTTAGAAATTAGATCGTGTTGGTCTTCGTTGTTCCATCTTTCTTGTTCACTAGTCTACACGTATATCTTTCTTGGTTGCCATGCCTTCTTCAACATGGGATAGCCAATGTGTCAGTGGCTGCATTAGAAATATCACTTCATGTGAGTAGGTGTTAGAAAATTATGTTTTATAGAGCAATGGAACACATAAAATATTGCAGAAATATAAACACAGAAAATACATAAAATAAGAGAGACACAGATATACGTGGTTCACCCAGTTTGGGCTACGTCCATGGAGAAACAGCCAGTCCTTCTTTTATTATATTATCCTGTTATCACTCAGGTTGTCCCTAGGCTCCTATTAGGGATACGGCCGAGGTAACCACAAACCAATCTTCTGATTGCGGGTTCTAGCCCACCTGCAATCGGAGAGGGCTCTCTCCTTTAGATTCAACCTTAGTTGATGATTTTAGGCTAGCTTTTTGACTTCAAGGGAATGTTGACTGTGATTGGAGGGAAGGTAGGATTCTTGAGTAAAGAGGCACAGTAAAGTGTTATAAGTTTTGAACCATTGGGCATGGAGTCACAGATTGAGGCATGTGAGCGTTTTCTTGGTCACAAGGGGATACGGAGCGGGATAGCCACACAGGATGCAATACTCAGGCTGCTGAAAGTATGGAATGAATATCAGGGATGAAAGGCAAAAGAGAATCATTTCATCATGCCGACCAAGGGGAGAAGTGGATGAGTGGGATCCCGAAGCAGTTAAGAATTCCAAAGACATGCACTCATATATGAAAGAAACAGGGTAAACTAGAGCAGTTAAGAATTCTAGCTCATAAATGTTTCAGCAGAAAACATCGAAAAGTGCAGAAATTGAACTTAAGGTGTATTTAAACAAATCGTAAGCTATTCTTTTTTCTTGCAGCTTAGAAAGGCGGAAAGATGATAAAAACATAGAATGAACAGGGGAGAAGAACACTTATTGGATCATGCAGAGACACAGGAATTCCGTGATCATTCCTTGGCCAAGAGAAAACAGCAAGTTGTTTCACAATCCATGCTTTCAGCAATCTTTGATTATGAAAATATGACAGTTACAGTGCGAGTCTTTACTCAGAGAAATTGTTGGAAAGGAAACTGACCAACAACTACTACTACCAACCAACCAACCCTTCACAATATCGCTTCGGGTGGTATTTATAAACAAAATATCAGGAAGACATCATTACAAGTGACCTTGACAGATCTGCTTAGAACTCTTCAAAAATCTAAATGTTGCTGGAATTAAATGCAAGTAAATCTTTTTTGCTGCACTGTGGGCAGCTGAATCGGAACAGGTGACGAGGTGGCCCTTGGGGACCAGATGTGGTTCTACTGAAGTGAATGAGCTTCGGGGCTGCATTTCGGCTTTGGTGCGAATTGAATGTGCAATTATTACGATTTGAGAGCTTCAAGTAATTTCGCTCTCCTTCTGTGAATCCACTGGAAGATATTTAATTTTCTCTTGCTTTGGGCCACTGCTCAAGATATTCTCTGATACACTTTGCCGCTACATTGATGGTATCCACCGTCGACTGATACTCTTTGACATGCTTGATACCTGTTGATTTGATCTGATACACTTTAAACTCTCTGAATGATCTGTTGTTGTCTTCAAACCGGATCCTTTGGCACATTTGGGCGATTTTCAGGCTTTTTGAGCGCGCAGTGGGCTCGGCAACCAGAAGATTCCCTGAAGATTCCTCAAAATGGTCTATTTCCCGTAGCGATGCCCGAATAGCGCGAACTGCCTCTGTTTCTTGATCTGGAGCTCCGAAATGCGACTTTTCTTCCTGCGCGAAGCTTTTTCGGCTTTTCTGGTTGCTGACGTAAGCATGGCGTCGGCTGTACGGCGGATGACGTCAGCTGTGGGTCCTTGGTACAACACGACGTGGTGAGGTACTTGATAGACTGTGGTGAAGAGACTCCGATGCGATATCGCAATATCGCGTCGGTGGGGAAAGAGGGGGATCATTGGGTTGGGCATTTGGCGCTTGCGACTGCCGATATGCGATATCGCATCGGCAGAGAGGAAAGGTGGACGGGTTGGACACTCGGCGTTTGTGATCGCCGATCGCCAATATCGCAATATCGCATCGGTGGGGGACGGATGGGCTATGTTTTGCCTGAATGTGAGAGTGCGAGGCTGCGACGCAAAAAAACGGTTTTGAGGGGAAAAGGTAAGTAAGTGGGTGTGAAGGTCATATAAGGTTTTCGGAAGGGGTCCGACTACCTCCGGGGACTTTATACTTTGGAAGGAGTCCATCGTATTTTGGGAGTGGTTAGGGGGTCGGGGCTCTTGCTTAGTTTATGATAAACTGAACAATTCCCGGGAACTGATATGGTTATTTTTCAACCAGGGGAGGGATATTACATAAGGGATTTTACTTAATCTTAATACGGGGATGGGAAACATAGGGAGCTACATAATAATGTTAGTGGTTAATATGGAGATGATAAGAAAGTGCTATGTTCGGGAGACTTAGGCTGTTACAGGGGGTAGGACCATATTTCGGGAGAAGATATCGAACAACTTTGAGTAAAGCAGATCTTTACTCAACCAGAGTGATGAAGATGATGAACTCAAGAGGTGTCAAGCAGATCTTGACCTCTTTTGGGGATGTTAGTTACTGATTGGGGAAAACAGAGAAGGGAAGTCAGTTATACCTCATTTGAGCCTTTTTTGCTTACAAATCTTTGCTGATTATGTTCTGCATGATATGATACCTGAAAACTTGGAACTAGTCAGCAATTCAATCAGCCTCAGAACTACCTACCCAGCCTACTTGCCTAGCATTTTTTCTTCTTTTGCTTGGGGGTGCACTTAGACTTGTAGACCCATCATACATTTTCTTTTGATCCTTTCCTATCTACATACTACCCTTATTTCTTCCAGAGCCCAGATTAAACTATTGGACTCTTCTATTTCTCTACCTATCTAAGGGTCTGCCAAGATTAAACTGTTTGGACAGACTTACAATCTCTATATTCTAAAAAAAGAAATTTAAACCTAGGGAGACCAAGGTTAAACTATTTGGACCTCCCTTTAACTAAAAGTAGCGATACCAGGAAAACTTTACAAAATTTGAAGGCAATTGAATGATCTTGAAGTAGCCTTCTTAATTTGGAGATTGTTTGAGAAAATATGGAGCATTGCAGCAAGCAAGGTACAACATATTTGGCCTGTGAAATGCCAATCATGAAATATGAATACCTGCTGCAGCAGGAGCTAAAAGTGGCTCCACTCGGGGATGGCTTCTCCTTGCAGGAAGTCAAGAACAGTAGGCTAGAACACCTTGATTTTTAGTTCTTTGGTTGTCCTCTACAAAATTTATTTTCTCCGACCGCTTTATTTCTTCTACCTACCTACCCTAACCAGCAATTGTTTTTCCGTTAGGTAAAATCAAATAACCAGTGCAGCCTTTTAAGCAACTGTGAAACGAGATAATCTTGCTGACTAATCGTTTCTGAACGAAAAAGCATCGTCCAGGCGTGTGCTTTTACAACCAAAATTGTGGCCTCCATCACTTGCTGCTAAAGCTTACGGTCTTCACTGAGAAAACATGTTAGAAAAATTTTGTTAAGCGAAAGTTCCATGTAATCTGCGATTGGATCAATGAACTTACCCTGCGAGAGAACTTCCTCTGCTTCGTTGGAATCTTCAATAGAATCATACAGAGTCGGTGAATCAGCAGGTGGCAGCATCTTCTCCTGAGTTGAGGACGGGAGACTTCGGTATGATTTGGGACCTTCTAGGTCGAGGGGAGCAGCTGCATCTTTGGTAATGAGCCTAGCAGATGATCCTTTTGTCTTTCCCTCGGATCCCAGATCACACAGAATCCTCAGGTCCTCAGGCAACAGTGTTCCCTCCTGAATGTGGGCATGGAAGCTTAGGTATGATTCTGGGTTCTTTGGGCTGGAAGGATCAGTTACATCGTCGGTAATGACCCTAGCCGTTGATCCTTCTGTCTTTCCCTTGGAACCCAAATCATACTCAAACTGTAGTTCAGGAGACAACACTATTTCTTGTTGAACTGGAGGAGGAATATTTCGGCAAAACTCTTGAGGGTTGCAGAAATCATGAGACTGACTTTGAGCTCCCAAGAGTTCAATTTCGTTCTCATATTTTTCCACAACAAACTCAAGGAACAATTTATTTCGGCCACCAGGTATTTTTGACAATACCTTTCTGAAAAATTTGTCATCAAGCTCAAACTCTGATAAAATTTCTCTGCATTTTTCTAAAGCTTCTTCTATCGGAAGTTCTTCCCAAGATTCAGTCATTCTCTCCTGTTGATAATACATGGGATACTTGGCTGTAACATTTGGTTCATTCCTCAGTGGAGCCTTTGATTGAAATTGAAGTGGAGTCGCCAGGTGGATGTCTGGACTCTAAAGTGCCTGATCTCTGTCCACCATCAAAGATTAGAACTAAGCATGACAAGCCTTCAAAAATAGGAGCACTTCCTCCATTGGGGTTTAAAGATGAACTGAGCGCTTGAATCCCCAATGGTGCACGCAGATACAGGTCGACCGAGGCTTTTACAAGTCGGTTTCTTCCACTATAGAGCTGCAGAGTGGTTGCATTGATTTATCTGAGGAGGTCCCCAGCGGAGTCGCCATTATGTTATCACTTAGGTTGTCCCTAGGCTCCTATTAGGGATACGGCCGAGGTAACCACAAACCAATCTTCTCATTGCAGGTTCTAGCCCACCTGCAATTGGAAAGGGCTCTCTCCTTTAGATTCAACCTTAGTTGATGATTTTAGGCTAGCTTTCTGACTTCAAGGGAATGTTGTCTATGATTGGAAGGAAGGTATGATTCTTGAATAAAGAGGCACAGTAAGGCGTTATAAGTTTTGAACCATTGGGCATGGAGTCATAGATTGAGGCATGCGAGCGTTTTCTTGGCCACAAGGGGATACGGAGTGGGATAGCCACACATGATACAATACTCAGTCTACTGAAAGTATGGAATGAACATCAGTGATGAAAGGCAAAAGAGAATCATTTCATCATGCTGACAAAGGGGAGAAGTGGATGAGTGGGATCCCGGAGCAGTTAAGAATTCCAAAGACATGCACTCATATGCGAAAGAAACGGGGTAAACCAGATCATTTAAGAAAACAAGCTCATAACCATTTCTGAAGAAAACATCGAAAAGTGCATAAATTGAACTTAAGGTGTATTGAAACAAATCTTAAGCTATTCTTTTTTCCTGCAACTTAGAAAGGCGGAAAGGTGATAAAAAATAAAATAGACAGGGAAGAAAAACACTTATTGGATCATGCAGAGACACAGGAATTCCGTGATAATTCCTCGGCCAAGGGAAAACAGCAAGTTGTTTCGCAATCCATGCTTTCAGCAATCTTTGATTATGAAAAATATGACAGTTACAGTGTGAGTCTTTACTCAGAGAAATTGCTGGAAAGGAAACTGACCAACAACTACTACTACCTACCAACCAACCCTTCACAATATCGCTTCGGGTGGTATTTATAAACAAAATATCAGGAAGACATCATTAAAATTGACCTTGACAGGTCTGCTTAGAACTCTCCAAAAATATAAATGCTGCTGGAATTAAATGCAAGTAAATCTTTTTGGTTGTGCTGGGGGCAGCTGAATCGGAACAGGTGACGAGGTGGCCCTTGGGGACCAGATGCAGTGCTGCTGAAGTGAATTGCTTTGGGACTGTAGTTCGGCTTTGGTGTGAATTGAATGTGCAATTATTATGATTTGAGAGCTTCAAGTGATTTTGCTCTCCTCCTATTGATCTGCTGGAAGATATTCAAATTTCTCTTGCTTTGGGCCGCTGCACAAGATATTCTCTGATACACTTTGCCGCTACATTGATGATTTCCGCCGTCGACTGATACTCTTTGACACGCTTGGAGCCTGCTGATTTGATCTGATACTCTTTAAACTCTGTGAATGATCTGTTGTTGTCTTCAAACCGGATCCTTTGGCACGTTTGGGCGATTTTCGGGCTTTTTCGGCGCGCAGTGGGCTCGGCAATTAGAAGATTCCCTGAAGATTCCTATAAATGGCCTATTTCCTGTAGCAATGCGCGAATAGCGCTTCACGCTATTCGCGCATCGGAAACTACCTCTGTTTCTTGATCTGGAGCTCCGAAGTGCGACTTTTCTTCCTGCGCAAAGCTTTTTCGGCTTTTCTGGCTACTGACGTAAGCATGGCGTCGACTGTACGGCGGACGACGTCAGCTGTGGGTCCCTGGTACAGCGCGACGTGGTGAGGTACTGGATGGACTGTGGTGAAGAGACTCCAATGCGATATAGCGATATCGCGTCAGTGGGGAAAGAGGGGGATCATTGGGTTGGGCATTTGGCGCTTGCGACTGCCGATATGCGATATTGCGACATTAGACACTCGGCGTTTGTGATCGCCGATCACCGATATCGCAATATTGCATCGGCGGGTGACAGATGGGCTGTGTTTTGCATGAATGTGAGAGTGCGAGGTTGCGATGCGAAAACGGCTTTGAGGGGAAAAGGTAAGTAAGTGTGTGTGAAGGGCTTTTGAGGTTTCGGAAAGGGTCCGACTACTTCGGGGGAGCTTTATACTTAGGAAGGAGTCCATAGTATCTGGAAGGCGGTTTCGGAAGTTGGGGTTCTTGCTTAGTTTCTGATAAACCAAACAATTCCCGGGACTTGCTATGGTTATTTTTCAACCAGGGGAAGGGATATTACATAGGGGAATTTACTTAATATTAATACGGGGATGGGAAACATAGGGAGCTACATAATAATGTTAGTGGTTAGTGTGGAGATGGTAAGAAAGCGCCAAGTTTGGGGGAACTTAGGTTGTTGCAGGGGGTAGGACCATACTTCGGGAGAAGATATGGAACAACTTTGAGTAAAGCAGATCTTTACTCAACCGGAGTGATGAAGATGATGAACTTAAGAGGTGGCAAGCAGATCTCGACCTCTTTTGGGGATGTTAGTTAATGATCGGGCAAAGCAGAGAAGGGGAGTTAGTTATACCTCATTTGAGCCTTTTTTCTTACAAATCTTTGTTGATAATGTTCTGCATGATATGATACCTGAAAACTTTGAACTGGTCAGCAATTCAATCAGCCTCAAAACTACCTACCCAGCCTACTTGACTAGCATTTTTTCTTCTTTTGCTTGGGGGTGCACTTAGACTTGCAAACCCATCATACATTTTTATTTTGATGCTTTCCTATCTACATACTACCCTTATTTCTTCCAGAGCCCAAATTAAACTGTTAGACTCTTTTGTTCCTCTACCTATCTAAGAGTCTGCCAAGATTAAACTGTTTGGACCTCCCTTTAACTGGAAGTAGTGATACCGAGACGACTTTACAAAATTTGAAGGCAATTGAATGAACTTGAAGTAGCCTTCTTCATTTGGAGACTGTTTGAGCAAATATGGAGCATTGCAGCAAGCAAAGTACAACATATTTGGCCTGTGAAATGCCAATCATGAAAAATGAATACCTGTTGCAGCAGGAGCTAACAAGCTCTCCTAAAATAAAGGGGGCTTGGCTCCCAAGACTAGAGATAGACAATAGTTCTTCTTCACTTGCTCGATTGCCCCTTTGATGCATTGATGTGGTTGCTTGTGCTCTAAGCTTTCTGAAGGAGGATTCGAGGTAGGGGGTCATAAATGAGGGGGACACCCTCCTACAAATCCTCTCCCTTGTTTTCCTCGAATATTGGCTGCCAAATGCTCATTAAACCTTTGACTTTGTCTCAAAATTGACCAAAAATCTGCATAAAGCACACATTAGACTTCATGCCATAATGACTAACCCAATTCACTCTATTAGCATAAATATAATAAAAAACATGCAATAAAATAATGAGAATGGTGGATTGGGCTGAGTTAGGATGCCAAATGAGCCCATATAATTACCCATTTATGGGGCTCATCATACTTGTACTTAGAAACGGCTCTATCCGATATATCATGGACCTTCTGGCGGATGTGTTGAATGTGCTCAATGAAGTTGTTATCCCTGTTGGCTTCAGAGTGGACATGAGCTGAATCTTCCTGAGTAACTGTAAATGGTATGGCCGCATCAATGGGAAATAATGGATGAAATGCCAACCCTACCTGAAAGGGTTGTGGCCCGTTGAGCTATTGAGAACTCTATTGTAGCTATGTTGGACATAGGGGAGTCTTTCATCCCATGTGTGTGGATGCTTTGAGTTGTACATGCACATAATTTGTATGATCATCCTATTGACAACTTTTGTTTGGCCATCAGTTTGGGGATGGAAAGCCATGGAATTAGTGAGTTTGGTATCCAACATCAACCAGAGACTTGACCGAAATGCACTTACGAATTTTTTGTCCTGATTAGAGAAAATGGATTGTGCGATCCCAAAATGTACCCACACTCGCTTAAAGAAAATCTTAGTAGTGGCCTTTGCTATGATATTCTTCTTGCAGGCTACTATAATGGCCATCTTAGAGAATATGTCGACGACCACAAAAACGTAGTCTTTGTCGTGCTTAGTAGAAGGAAGTCCCAACATGTAATTCATGGAGATGGATTCCCAAGGCCGAGTTGGAGTAGGTAGAGGATTATATAGGCCTTTCTTCTTGATGGTTGGTTTGGCAATGATGCAAGTAGTGTGGGATTTAATGTACCTCCCAACATCCAGATGAAGGTTAGGCCAATAAAAACACTTCTATAGTATTGCCACTATTTTCTCTACTTCAAAATGTCTAGTGACCTAACTGTAGTGCGCCTCCTAAATCATCTTGGCATGCTCACTTGAAGGAACATAGATGTGTCCCAGGTGGCATAACGATGCATCTTGGAGGTGAAAATTTGGAACTTTCTTACCTTCCAGGAGTGTGTGGTATGTGCTGCCAAATTTTGGATATCTCTCATAAAGATGCATCCACCCTGAAGTCTCGTGCCCACAGGAGTCGAGCACAATGTTCAGCGCCATGACTAGTGGTCAACTAAGACAGTCTACAACATTATTGGTGTTGCCCTTCTTGTACTTAATGTTCAAATGGAATTGTTGCAAGTATATGGACCATTTATGATGGCTATCATTCTACAAATTCCCTTCTTTCTGTATGAACAACAAGGGCCAGTCGTCTATGTGGATGATTGTTTCCTTCCCCAAAATGTAATGCTTCCATTCACTTTAGGATTGCACAATGGAATAAAGTTTTTTGTCATAAGTGGGATAATTTCAGACTATGTATGAAAGTGTCTCACTATTGTTAGCCACTGGATGCCCCTGCTGAGTAAGAACTGCACCAATAGCATAATCGGAGGCGTCTATCACAATCTAAAATGGTTGTTGCAGGTCTAGTAATGTGAGCACCAATGCAAAGTAGAGGCGATGCTTCAGCTCAAAAAATACCTTTTGTTGGGTTTTAGACCAAAAAAACTTTGCTTTCGCTCCACCCTTGGTGACTTGACTTAAAGGCTAGGTGATATGGGTGAACCCCAACACGAACCTGTGGTAGAAATTGGCAAGACCCAGAAAGTTGTGGAGTTATGTTCAAGTGGTTAGGGTTGGCCAATCCTAAATGAATTGTATCTTAGCTGGGTCCACATGCACACCCTACTCATCATGATGTACCCAAGATATTGAACCTGGGTCATGCCAAAAGTTCATTTCTCCAAATTGGCACACAAATTTTGTTGTTGCAGGGTTTGAAGGACCTATTGAATATGGTGGAGGTGCTCTTCCCAACGCTAGCCAAAGATCAAGATGTCATCTAAATACACCACCATGAATTCATTGGTGAAGGGTCTCAAGATGTCTTCCATCAATCTCATCAAGGTTGTGAGGGACTTTTTCAACCTGAAAGGCATGAACAACCATTCGAAAAGTCCCTCCTTGGATTTGAAGGCATTCTTCCATACATCAGAGGGTTCGGTAGGCACCTGGTGATAACTGAACTTCAAGTCAATATTTCTTAAATATTTGGCCCCTTTAGCTTGTCTAGAAGGTCATCAATCTGTGGGATTGGGTATCTATTTCGGACAGTGATCTTGTTTAGTGCCTAATAGTCAATACAGAGTCTCCAGGTCCCATCCTTCTTCTGTACCAATACAATCGAGCTCCCATAGGGTGATGAGCTTGGTCTGATGTTCCATTTCTGCAACAGCTCCTGAATTTGTCTCTTGATCTCATCATTCTCCAAAACAGAGTGTCGATAGATCAATCCATTGCGTAGTGGCATGCCCGAGGTCAGATCGATGGAGTACTTGACCTGACAGTGCATAGGTACCCTTGTAGGTGAGGCGACAATGTCCCTATACTCCTCCATGACCTTGTCCATTTTCTATTGTTGTGTGGGGTAGCCCTGTCTAGAAGTCATGGTCACATCCTTATTCTTTCCTTGAGGGAAAATCATAAGGAAAGAAAATTTCTTGGTATGGGAAATACTTTTACCACATTTCTTTGTAGTGATGAAAGAAATGGTGGTAGGTCAGGCTATCTCTGCTATCCTATACAACTTATTTCCCAAAGTAATAATCACAAAGAAAGTTCTAGACTCATATATAGTATGTTTCTTCCACAAGTATGGTTTTCCTAATAATACATCACAAACTTCAAGAGGAACAACATCACACAGTACCTCATCCATGAAGGGATTGATGTTGTAGGGAAGGTGACACTGCTAGCTGACACAGAGATCTTGTCCTTGGTGAAACCACCCGATGGTGTATGGTTGCAGATGTGTTATCATCAGTAGGCTCAGCCACTTCATGACCTCTACTGAAATGAGGTTCTTTTGGCTCCTGTTGTCGACAATGAACTACAGTGGAGAACCTTTCACCCACATCTATGACTGGAAGAGGTGTTCCCCCTCCTCTGGATTTTTAGGCTCATCCTTCTAGATTTTGGTGTTAGCCATGGTGGCACTGGGCTCTGCATCAATGATCTACTTCCCTTTGTCATTCCCCTTGTCGAGTTCTGACTCGGAGTTGGTACATGCATCTGATTCAAAAGTCTTCAACTCAACCACCAATGACTACTTGGCCTGACACTTACTTGTGTTGTGAGTGGACCTCTTATAGAACTCATACCATTTTCCCATGTCCTTCTTTGTCTTTGTGGTGTCGTTCTTTTCTTTTGGCTTCAGCGAGTTGTCTTGGGTTGCCCTGCCTTGGATTTGGACTTTTCTCTATGGTTTCGGGGTGTCTTTTCCTTGCTTCAGATTCGAAAATCTAGAGTCTTGATTCTTCTTTTTAAACTTATTCTCAATCTTGACAGTGTATTGATATGTCGTGCCAAGCGAGGAGATGTCCAAGAACTTCATCTCATCCTGGATGTAATTATGTAGAAAGTTGTGATACTTGAGTACCAAATGTCACTCAAAATCCTTGATACACAACTTAGTGTGGAGGGTATGTAAAATATTTGTGAAATCCGACACATCTTGGTCCCTTCCCTATCGTAACATGGTCCACTTTATGTATTTATCTTCATATCTCCCGACAGGGTAACATTGTTCCTTGATGGCATCTCAAAAAGAATCCCAAGTGGGTGTGGCTAAAAACAATAAGGATTCCCTCTCATCCTTTTGTTCACAGTAGGTTTCTCACCAGTCCTTGACATGTGGGGTAGCTTTGAGAAGTAAAAAACTAATATTTTCCTAATTCAAAAATTCATGAACTAAAAAATATCCTTCCAACAAATTCAACCATTTATCTATGGCGTCTGCATTTGGCCCTCAAATATTGGAATATCAAAGTTAACTTGTACCTTAAAAGGAATGGCACCTCAAGATTGGTTGCTAGATGATGATGTGTCACCTATGGGTAGTCGTCAAAGGATCTAGGAAAAGTTATCCATCATCGCATTCCTCTGTCACTCAAGGGATTCCTCAAGCAATATTTTGAAAGGATCTCATGCCCCCTCATCTTTATTTTCTTCTGCCATGGGAGGTCATGGAGTTTGCAAGGCTAGTCTTGTAAAGGTTCAACCAGTTTGAGCCTTAATTCCTTATACCCTGACCTCATTTGGAACATGCAAAGAAAAACAAAGAAAGAGAAGATTGTTATAACACTTCATTTCATTAATATCAGAATATTGAAATATGCTTACAAACATAATGAAAATAAACTAGCTCGGCTGATGGTATCTTATCTCTAAGAAGATATGTGGTGGCTACATGCCTCTGAACTATGTTACAATGAGGCTCCAAGGCCTATTTATTATTGAGAAACAATGGAAAACCCTAAACATCCATAAACCTAACCCTAGGAGATGAAGTGCCAAAACTATGGGCCCCATTTGGGTTAATTGGTACATCAATTTCCCAGGGTCATAACTTTGGCATACGATCTCTATTTGTCTATTATTGGCTTGAGGGGGCTTGGACCCAAGTTCGAAATTAGTTGCACTAACCAAAAAAACCCTACACTACTAGCCCTTTCTACAATGACCCGTGTAGCGTAGGCTACAGTCTCACCTGAGGTAGTATTTGGGGATGCTATAACTAGGTTTCTACATCGAGAGGACTATGTAATGTGTTTCTTCCAAACTTAGGGCTTTATCTTTACCTTCGTGAACCCTAACCCTTAAAACCCTGAAATTATAGTAATTAACAGTTAGTATATTTATGTCCTTCGTCGATTGCGCTAAACATGAATAACATCATATAAGTAAATAGTTCTACGTCTTTGCGAATCTATTAAGTACTTTTCTTGTTTAAATGTTGTTGACACCTGATCATCAAGATTGGGTGAATAACTGAAATTGATGTAAATAAATAAAAGAGAATATGAATAGTCACCGGGAGATGAAATGAACAATCTCTCCCTCATGTATATAATAAACACCAACCTAAATGAATTCAATGAATTGTTTTTGGGAGTTACTGCTTGGTCTGATATGGTATCAGAGCCAGCTCCATTTTTGGCATTGCAGTCTGCCATTGTAACTTCCTTTTGTTATTTCTTTAGAAATTTTTCAGTTTGTCCTGCATTTTTTCTTCTAATTTTTGTAACATCCCACATTCCTCTAACATATTCCATATGCTGCTCTCTCCATGTTGCTAGCCTCCATATTTGCATGAAAGATTATGGAGCATTGAATGGGTACAGTGAACGAGTGGTATTGTTGGAACTGTGCTAGTGTGTAGTGAAGGGTGCATATAATCGTTGAAGGACTATTAATGGGGGTGTGCAATTGTTTTGAGACTGAGGTATCCAAGCCATGGTTGAAGACTGAAACTTCATTAATTGGTATGCAAAATATGCATTGAGTTCTATGCTAGTATGTTTTTAAATTCATCGAAGTATTTTAAATACATCGAATTTTGCTACACCATGGCCTTGGCCTCCATACACTTCTCGACTCCACAATCATACCTCCCACCGCTACACAATGTGTATAACTCCCATAGTCATACTTCCCACTGCTACATAGCATGTATAACTCTTGCGTGAAGCAAAACCCCATGCTTGAAGAAGGCCATCAAAGCCCTCCTTATACCACACTCCCATCGTATCTACTCCACGGTGGACGTGGTGGAAGCAAAAATGTGATGGAACTGCTCCGATACAACCCTCCTCCATACCTCGAGTTGATATATCACACTGTTGGTCAGTGCTATGGTATCTTGAAGGCTGATGCTCTTAATATATCATGTTGTTGGTTAACGTTGTGGTATCTTGAACGCTATCTTGCACAGGAGCAATTTCGGAGAAGTTAAGGTTATGCTAAAGACTTCCAATTGAATTTTGTAGACTGACTAATTTGGTGCATTACTATAACAGTTGATTCATTTGTGGAATTTCTTATACAAGTCTCAATAGTTTTTTGTAGATTCCTTTGATAGCATAGACAATAATTGCAAAGATGCCATGAAGATGAAAATAATTTGTTCACAATATCTTTGATATTTTTTTTGAATTTGGATTGAGATAGATTTGAAGATAAATTATTCTGCATACCTCTATCTCCATATATCATATATTAGAATCAATTTTTAGCTGCAGAAGTTTTCTCCACAAAATCACATTTTTTGCTAGCAGAAGTATTTTTACAGCACTTAGATTTTAAAATGCATTCAATCATATCCATTGTGGGAATAGTTCTCACTGGCAAGGAGAACTATCCTAAGTGGTCCAAGATGATAAAACACACCCTCATTTTCAATGATTTGTGGAAAAGAGTGTGTGTTGGAGACGAAGACAAAGAGCCAGAACAGCCTCCCTTAGACAAAGAGCTTGCCATTTGGGAAAATAAGAACAACAAAGCCTATGCACTAATTGCAGCATCTTTAAGTGAAGAGGTGAGTTGCCATATTTCATCATTTTCAACTGCTTTCGAAGCCTTACAAAAGTTGAAAGAACTCTATGACTCACATTCTTCACTTGAAGTTGTTCAACTCATAATTAAACTCTTCGCTCTTGAATTGCAAAATAATGATCCTCTTGCTCTTGCATCCGAAGTAAAATCTATAATGCATGATATCAAAGCCACTAAGGTTGAATTATATATTCTCTTATCACTTTTCTCAAGGCACTTTATCCTACTTACTCCAATTATCTTGAGTAATTGCAAGCAAATGGAAATCTCAAAGATATTACCTTTGACTCTCTTGTGAAAAAAATTGCTAAAAGAGAGAAAGATTTTGGAAAGAAGACAGCCCCTGAATCTTCTGAAGAGGTTGTGTGCCTTGCTCATAAAGAAAAGAATCCTGCTCAAGATTCGTCGAAAGGAAGAGGTGGTCAAAGAGGAAGAGGAAGATATTTCAGAGACAGGGGGGGCAGACACTCTCAAGGAGAAAAGGCAGACTTGCACTGCATATGCTACAAAAGAAATGGATCACATAATGCCTCTACATGCAAGTTACCATGGGACAAAATTGAGCAGCAAAGAAACCAACAGAAAGGTAAAACTAATGACATAGAAAAGGTAAAGCACCTGAATATAGTCATTATGTTGTGGCACAATGTAATATCGGAGTAAATGAAGACTTATTTAATGCTTCACTTGCTTCCTGGAAAAATGATTGGTTCCTTGATTCAGGAGCAACTTGCCACATGACTCATAGAAAATATTTTTTTGAAGAATTTACTGACAACGTTGATGGAGTAGTATACTTTGCAAACCAATCAAAAATCAAGCCATCATGGCTTGGCACAATCAGGCTTAAATTGATTGGTCTTCCATACTTTCTTCTGCATCATGTTCTATATCTCCCACAACTGAAGAGAAAATTGTTGTCCTTGGTCCACATCCACCAACAAGGTCACTCCATTCATATGTTTGATGGCAAGCTTGAGGTAAGAAAAGCATCTGACCACTCACTTGTCATGAGGGGAATAGAAGAAGAAAGGCTTCTCAAGCTGCAAGGAACCTTTTCTTGTGCACAACATTTCTCATACAATTCTCATCATGAAGAAGGTACACTTCCATCAAGTTTATTATGGCATGCTAGATTTGGACATTTGAACTATGACAGTCTCCACTTGTTGAAGAAAAATGGTGTTGCTGGTTTGCCTACAATTCCTAGGAAACTTAAGCAATGTGATGCTTGAATTCTAGGAAAGCATAGCAAAGAGTCTTTTCATGATTCACATTCAAGAGCACATAGGAAACTTGAACTCATTCATTCAGATTTATGTGGTCCAATGCATGTTCCTTGTGCAAATGGAAATCAATATATCATGACATTTATTGATGACTACACCAAAATGTGTTGGGTTTATTTATTGAAGAACAAATTTGATGCTTTTCAAACATTCAAGAATTTTCATAAATGGATTGAAACTGATGCACAATCTCATATTAGGTCTATTCGCACTGATAATGGAAAAGAATACACAGCAAATGAATTTGAAAACTATCTTCGCCAACATGGGATCAAACATAAAACAACTGTGCCTTATAATCCCCAACAAAATGGTGTAGCTGAAAGAATGAATAGGACAATCTTAAATATGGTATGATCCATGCTCTTCTTGAAAAATGTAAAGATAATGTTTTTGGTTGATGTTGTTCTATGTGCTGCATATATAAAGAATAGATTTCCATCTAATGCTATAAGAAACAAGACTTGATATGAAATGTGGTATGGACATGTTCCTTCGGTAAAGCATCTTAGGGTCTTTGGGTCCACCTGTTATGCCCCAATACCAAAGGTACATAGAAACAAACTTGGTTCTAGAAGTCGTAAGTGTATCTTTCTGGGATATTCAAACACCTCCAAAGCATACCGTCTCTATGATGAAGTAAATAAAAAGTTTGTTTAATCTAGAGATGTAATTTTTCTTGAATCATCCAAATCTGACAATGTTGTTGAGCGGAAACTTGATCGCTTGGATAGATTCACAAAAGTAAAATCATTTCAAGAATTTGATAATCAGATTCCACATCTTTAAGGGGGGATTCCTATACTAGATCAACATGTGGAATCTTCTTTTGAAGAACACTCTCCCCTGCATGAAATTCCAACAACGGATGATGCTTTAAGTGATGTAATTGATAGAATTGGGAGACTCAATCTTGTTTTAGTCCCAACTCAATCAACGGAGCAGCTTGGACCATCTGAGAAAGGTCCCCCAAAGTGGCTGAGAAAGGCACTTGAAAGTGTTCATCTTGATGAGGTTGGAAATATAGGAACTCGAAATTCAAACCAGCAAAATGGAGGTGATGTAGACAACTCTAATTCACCTGTTGATATGGATGTTTCTTATGATTGTGAATTGAACTTGTCTACAGGTTTTGAACCAACTTCCTTCAAAGAAGCTGCTTCTCATGATGAATGGAAAAAAGCGATGCAAAAGGAGTATGATGCCCTCATAAAGAACGACACTTGGAAGCTAGTTGATCCTCCATTAGGAACCAAACCAATTGGCTGCAAGTGGGTCTACAAGAACAAGTATAAAGCTAATGGCTCACTTAACAAGCACAAAGCTAGGCTTGTGGCAAAAGGTTTTGCACAGAAGGAAGGGGTCGATTATGAGACTTTTTCCTCCACAGCAAAATGGGCTACCGTCTGGACACTCTTTGCGCTAGCAGCTCAGAACGGTTGGAAATTCCATCAAATGGATGTAAAAACTGCTTTCTTGAATGGAGATCTAAAAGAGAATGTTTTTA
>APFE030522813.1:11539-30183 GCA_000404065.3 Pinus taeda | reverse complement strand
GGAGGACAAGACTCCACAAGAGGTATGGACTAGTAAGAAACCCTCTCTTTCACATATGAGGGTATTTGGATGTGATGCATATGTACATGTTCCAAAGGAGAAAAGAACCAAGTTGGATAGTAAATCTGAAAAATGCATCTTTTATTGGGTATAAGAATGGTTTAAAGGGTTATAAGCTTTGGAACCCAGTAACAAGGAAGCTTGTGTACAGCCGAGATGTGGTGTTCAGAGAGGTGAAAGATGTTATTAAACATGAACTCCAACCAAAGGAACCTGAGAAGATAGAGTTTGAGTTTAATGAGAAAGAATCGGATTGTACAACAGAGGAGGAATTAGAAGATGAAGAACCACAAACTCCAAGTGTAAGAGGATCAGTTTGATAAAGAAGGCAGCCAGAAAGGTATAGTCCATCTGCTTTCTTTTCAAATTTTTCTTTGTCCGTTACTGATGATGATCCCAGAACTGTGAAGGAAGCAGTAGATTCAGAGGATGGAAAACTCTGGAAAGAGGCCATCGTTGATGAAATGACATCTTTGCACAAAAATGAGGCTTGGGATCTGGTGGAGTTGTCGGCTGGAAGGAAACCCATTGGCAACAAATGGGTGTTCAAAAAGAGGACAAATGTAGAAGGAAAAGTGGAGAAATACAAAGCTCAGTTGGTAGAAAAAGGTTATTCCCAGGTGTCGGGAATTGATTTTGGTGATATTTTTTGTCCTATTGCCAAGGTGATTTCTATTAGATTACTTCTATATGTTGAACTACTTTTTATTTTGAGGTAAAGAAGATGGATGTGAAGACAACATTTCTTCATGGGGATCTGGAAGAGGAGATCTACATGAAGCAACCTGAAGGCTTTGCGGTGAAGGGTAAGAAAGAACTGGTATGTAAGTTAAAGAAGTCTCTGTATGGGTTAAAACAGTCACCAAGGATGTGGTATCGGAAATTTGATACATTTATATGGGGACTTGGCTTCACCAGAAGCAAAGTAGATCACTATGTGTATTTTAAATTAATTAGTGACTGTGTTATTTATCTGGTCTTGTATGTGGATGACATGTTGCTGGTTAGAAATGACAAAGAAATTATCCGGGATTTGAAGACCCATTTGTCCTCCAAATTCGATATGAAAGATCTTAGTGCTGCAAACTATATTTTGGGCATGGAAATTAAAAGAGATAGAACAAACAGGAAGCTCTAGTTAAACAAGAGGAAGTATATCGAGACAATATTCCAGAGGTTTAATATGTAGGATAGTAAACCGGTGAAGGTTCCTATTCCTTTAGGTGTGAGGTTATTTGCTGAACAGTGTCCCAAGACACAAGAAGAGGAAGAGCACATGTCCCATGTTCCATATGCAAGTTTAGTCAGTAGCTTGATGTATGCAATGGTCTGTACTAGACCAAACATTACACATGCAGTGGGAGTATTGAGCAGGTTTATGTCAAAACCAAGGAAGGAGCATTGGATAGTAGTGAAGCGGGTTTTCAGCTATTTGCGTGGCACTAGTGATTATGTTTTGTGCTACCAAGGAAGACGAGGATTGGACAGAGTGTTGGATATCTGTGGCTTTGTTGATGCAGATTGGGCTAGAGATCTGGATCAAAGAATATCTACAAGTGGGTATGTGTTTAACCCATTTGGAGGTGTAGTCACTTCAATGAGTAAGAAACAATCTGTAGTGGAACTATCAACTACAGAGGCAGAATACATGGCAGCCACTCATGCAAGCAAGGAAGTAGTTTGGTTGCAGAGATTGTGTTCAAGTATGGGGTTAGTACAGGGAGCTATAAGGATAGACTGTGACAGAAAAAGTGAAATTTTCTTGGAAAAGAACCCTGCATATCACTCAAGGACAAAGCACATTGATGTTCAATATCACTTTGTGAGGGATATGATAGAAGAAAAAAGGTGTGGCTGGTAAAGGTGGACACTTTGAAGAATACTGCAGATGCATCGAAAAAATATGTGAGCTCTGAGAAGTTCCCTTGGTGTAGAGAAATAATGGGCATATCAGGGCTGAAAAAAATGACTAAGCTCTCTTGTGGCCCCCTGTGGAAAGAAAACAACAAGTGGGAAAATGTTGGGTTGTGTTATATTCTTTCCACGACTAGCCCACATAGTTAACTAGGGGGTTAGAGGGGGGGTGGAGCCCCCCCTTTGCTGTGCCGATTGTGTAGCGAGGGGGCAACAGGGGATTTGAGGGGCACTCATAACCCCACTTTATGTGGCCCAGGGTAGCGCCCCGAAAATTTTTGGTTTTGGACCCTATGTTAGGTTTAGCGGACCCACCTATGGTTTTGTGCATGATTTCGCACATGTTTTTTGGATGCGATGGTTTTTCGGTCCATGGTTTTGGACGCGATGGCTTTCGTTCCATGGTATTGGATGCTTCGGCATGTATAAATATGTATTGTAACATTGAAAGGAACATAATGAAAAATCAAGCTGGTAGTCCCGGTTTTGGGATCCAGGGGAAATCTGTGTGTATATGTGTTTTATCTGTTATGCTCTCGCATTGTTTATTTTATGTGTTTTAGAATTCGTATGCAGGTAATTTCTATACGGGGTTAAAACCTACACTTAAGTTGAAGTTCTAAAATCTGCAATTGTAGATCAAATCGTACCTTCCCAATTTCTTCCTTGGATTCCTTCACAGCAGTAGCTAACTTGTGAATTTTCTCTGCTGAGGCCACCTTTGCTGGAATTTGGATCTCAGGGAGATCACTGCACATGTGGGTAAGGGATGCCTCTAGTCGCTGATTTTGCTACATCACCTCATCGTGGGCCTGTAAGGCCTGTGTTTTCTCTGCAAAAATTTGTTGATTGCCAGTTTTTACCTCGTCGATAATCAACAATGATCATTTTTCCTAGACATGGAGCTCATGTAAAACTCCTTGGTGCAGCTCATGCAAGGTCTAAATAGGCAGTGCTGCAAGGTTGATACTTATATTTTTCCAGTACTATGCACAATCATAGTCTTTAGCTATTTAAAAATGGAGATATCCCCGTGGGACTTGCACTTCTCAGAGCTCGGATGTGATTTCTGCAATGGTACTAAATTTTGGCATGCTCACTTCATCTGTGCTCGCTTGTCCCATGCTCGCCTAGCTCACCCCTGTCTAGACTACAATTCCTTCAGGCCCTATTGTACTTTGTCCAATATCTGGTGGTATTGGTTCTTGATTTGTCCCCATATGGTTTCAGTGGCAAAGCAAACAACATCACCTATCTCATCAAAGTCCCCCTCTGTGGGGACCAATGGTGTCGTACTCACAGACTTATTAGACTTCTATTTCTTGTGAGGTCCCATTGAACTTTGCTTCTGCCTCTTCCTGATTCTAAAGGGGGAATATAAGTCCTCTAATCTGAGATAGGGGTTTGTACACTCTTCTTCTTCATCTGCATTTTCGACCTCTACATCAGTGCGGTCTGTGTCAGGTTCCTCAAGGTCAATGGTGACCTACAATGTTGTTGATTGTGCAGCTTTTTCCTTCTACACTTTCTTCTATTTCACAGAATCCTTTTCCTTCTATGCTTCCTTCTCTTTTGTAGAAGCATTATGAGCTTCTTTTTCTTTCTTAGAATCCTTTTGTACTTCTTTCTCTTTGTCTTTCTTGGCTAGTATTGTAGATGTTGTCTTCCCTGTATTTCCTTCTATGCCCTTACTTGTTCCTGCAGCTTCACCAGATTGGGTGAGCCAATCGCTTAGCCATTTTCTGATGACCCCCATAATATCTTCTACTGTGACTAAATTAGGCAACTTATTCCATGTTCCTGTGACATCCTTCTTTGCACGTATATAGAGATTTTGAAAATCTACTTTGAAATCTGTGATATTTATGTACTAAACATGTAGGTTGGGTAACAACCGCTGTTGTTGGTTGATCACCATCCACAACTCTGACTTGAACAATACCCAAAAAAAGTTTGTTTCAATTATATGGTCAGGATCCTTCATAGCCCATAGCAAGGAAAATTTTGCAACCTCACACAAGTCTAGATCTCGCATTGGGAACTAGATATCCTTAAGCATCCTCTAGGCTACCAACATGATCAATAGTAGTAACCACGTGTAGTGGAATTCCTTTCCATCCTCCTAGGCTTCATGACAATCCTCTAGGAACTCGTGACAAAGGTACTTATCCCAATTGAATTGCACCCCTTGGCTACACTACACAACTAAAGATACCACTAATGTCGACACTTCATCGGCAAGACAATTCCGCATTTTTTTCCTGCCAAAATTTGCGCAGTAAACTGCATAGCTCCATCTGATATGGAGCTAATGGCATAGCCTCACAACTTCTTCACCAACCCGAAGTCACTCTTCTTCTAATCTGTGAGCTTCTTCTCCTATGACTTCCCCACAAAAGCATCTACAAGGTTCACACCCTAATAAGGTAGTGCGGTGATTCTGTGGACCAACATCTCATCAATTGGAATGGGCCCTCCCAACTAGAGGCACTCATCATGAAATAGAGCCAAGAATTGATGTACACAAATGGTGTTAATGATGCTACGGCTAAACTGTGGAACATATAGCATGTTGAGTAACCCTATCGGCTCAATCTCGGCCGACCACTTTAGTGGTTCAAGCCTTGTGACTCCCACTTCCTTGTAATAGACTGATTTCAAGAATTTGTTGGGTTATAACTACGAAAACTTCGCATGATCACCCAGATCCCAATCCTCCATCTTTAGAAATGGTATCTAGGCCAAAACATTGCCCTCAACAAGTACTTCCTCCAGTGGAAATGGTGTGAATACCTTGTATTTCAATGAGTCAAGGTCCTCAGTGACCTTGGTAGTGGATATTCTAGGGGATACATAAGGTGGTAGCTGAGTAATGGCATTGCTTCCTCTACACTAATATCTTCCCATTGTACTATGTAACAACCCCCCCATTTATACGAGTAATAGTTAATATTTGACATATAAATGGGGACCCTTTTTAAATTTTTAGCCTTTTAAAAATAAATGCTAACTCTAAGAAATTGCCTTGAAATCCTTAGGAAACAACCCAAGCTTAGGACCTTTATGGAAAATCGCATTTCACAATTTTCCATGTGATAATAATAAACATCTTTAAGAAAATCCCGAAATGTGATATGCGATAAGCCCCCCGCTGTGATATTCCAATCAAAATGACTTGAGAACACACGATCGCACTTCTCGGAGTCGCAAATAAATAACGCATGCCATTGTGTCATCCTTTAACAATTTGCGAAATGTGATATTGCGATTTTCACAATCACGTTTCGCATTATCTCTAGGAAACACTATATTACAACGTTTAAAAGTTGTGATGTGCGAATAAAGCATGAAGCGTGGGAAGTTACTCTGTTTTAATATAATAATGAGTGGTTTTACAACGTAATTAATGTTTAGCAGCCCGAGAGAGGTAATGATGTTTCATGTTACAGCTAGTTAACATTGAATATCTTGTTCAAAATATTCTCACAATTCAAAGTCATTTCAGAGATATTTTAGCCTTAATTTACCTCTATCGTTTGTGTTGATATATCTCTTTCATTTCAAGCAACCTTCAAAAGACATGTCATTCTGAAAGGTGATGCAAAAGCAGAAGAAGTAGAACATTAAAGAGTCTGATCTATTAGAAATGTCGCTTATATTCATTGACATAGTTTGCAGTGCTGGTGGGGGAGCGAGAGCATGGGAAGTCATATAAAACAGGCTTGAAGATGAATGTCCTATAATTACTATCATAAAGGCGATGAATGACTCAATAAAACCTTCGAGAGTCTAATTCAAAGATGTTTCATGTTCCTTCCTTCACAGGATAGGAGCAAGAGCGAAAGTACTCCCATACACTGATATGATTATATGGGTCATGGAAAATCTTAGTATTGAAGACATTCAATTCAGGAACTCAAAGATGGAGCTCATGGGGTCATTCAAAGCTAAAGACCTTAATCAAATGTATCATATACTTGACACTCAAGACATATATGACAAGTCATACCTGGCCAACTTCGGAAAGAAAAATGAAGAACCTTTCAAGATGATCCAGGGATGGAGGGTACTGGAGAACAAGTTCAAATATGATAAAATGGGTATGTATACTGTAGATTATTTGGAAAACCCCTACAATTATGAAACTTCTATGTTATGTAGGCTATATGGATTACCTAATAATATTTTTTTTTCCATAGAATGGATTCCTTTAATTGATGCTTGTGTCAATTCCCACATAATGAATTGGGCCACTATCCTATATGATAACCTAGCCACTGCCATTTCCGAGTATTTTCAGAAGAGGTCTTCCTCCACAAAGAACCTTCCTCCATTTTATTTCAGTGCCTATTTCATGGATGTCATTTGTTTCTAGACTAAATTTCCAATCATGGGTTGGAAATGGACTTTGTAGGACCCCTACCCCATCCATCTCATCCATAAATAGATTTGGGAATCCCATTATATACCCCATTTTTATAAAGTATGCCCTGTTGTTATTTTACCATTGCTTGAATAGATTTTTAATAAGAAAGCCCCCAGGTTTTCCAAAGAAGCCGCTACATACCTTCTCATAGTAGGAAAGTATTTTTTTGAAGAATGGTTCACATAGATTAGGGTTTTTGGCAGTACATTAGACCCACATGTCCTTCCTTTGTATGTCTTTGATAAACTATTAGCAAGAGAAATAGCCCACCAAACTATGGGAAAAGGCTTGACCAAGACCCTAAAAGATAACAAAAAGTCATTGTGGCCATCTTTTCCCATTCAGTGTGGTTCCTTTTCATTAGAAAATTTTAATCATGCAACCAAGTAATCACTAAGCCTAGAGAACCTCGGGTTCCATACTCTACTGAAAAGGAAATTTGATCCAGACAAAATAGAACATAATATTACTATTGTGGTGAAGATTAAGCCCTTTAACCATGAGGATAATAATTCTGAATACCTTTTACAGTCAGTTGAATCATTCGAACAAGCATTCGAGTGGGCAAGGGCCAATTGGGGTCCTGAAGATTTTGAAAGCTTTTAGGAATTCAGAAACAAAAGGATCAAAATAATTCCATTGCATTTGTTAAGAGCTGAGGAAAAACCTACACCCAGTGTAACTATCAAAAATGAGGGACCAAATTATCGGATAGAGTCTCAAGTGGACACAGGGAAAGCACTGGATATAGGTGTTGTGGCCACCACCAACCCCCCTCCTTATGAAGTGTTATTGTTAATACTAAATAAGTGGGGACCCTCAGTAAAAAATTTAAAAAAATCAAGTAGTGTTATATTTCCTTTTAGATGAAACTTACAACATCATGGACTTAGGAAAATACCTTTGAAGAATCTAAAAACCTAAGTTTCATAATGAAGAAAGTAAATTCACTCCTTAAGAGATATCGCATCGCTCAAAGAATGATAGGGTACTTTCTAATGAGCTAAAATGATAAAAAACGTGAGATTGCAACGCAAAACTTCATCGCGTCGCATACATTAAAGAAACACTCACATTGGAAAACTTTAAAATCGCCAATATGTGATATCGCATATCACGCATCGCAAAAATCACATGAATTACACATAATGATTAAGCGATATACGATATTGCGATATTGCGATACTGCGACCTTGTGATAGAATAGAGCGATGAAATTGTGATATTGCGATACAGTGATCTGCGATATTGCAAAGCAAAACCACAGGACCTCTCCATCGCAGTTGGTTCTGGCTCATTATTCGAGAAAAAATTTTCTAAGCCAAGAATTGGTCATGCATTTTAATGCGAATTAATGAGTTGTTGCCAGTTGTTAATGAAGTATGGTGTTGTGTTTTTCGAAGAACTAGTTCACATAAGGTGGCATGTTTTGCATATCTTCGGCATTTAAAGTCTTCTTGTCATTATTTTTATCATTACTTCCACCTCAAATTTAAACTGCAGGAACGAAGGACAAAGTGTTATACAAGGCAATATGCAGAAAACTATGAGGAGGAAAGGCAGTACTCCAATGTCCATTTCGGAAGGCACACCCAATCCACTTAAGGGAGAGAAAGAGCCACAAAACTCTTCTAAGGCATCCATCACAGATTTCTCATATACAACCATGGTAGAATGGGTACTGAACGATGCTGATAATAGAAATAGACAATTTAATGCTCAAGGTCAGGAACTCACAAAATCACTATTTTTACAAATTTTGAGCTTTATACCCAATGAGAGAAAAAGGCGCAAGAAGCGAAAAATGCATCAGGGAAGCCCGGATAAAGAAACAGAGGCAGTTTCTGATGCGCGATTAGCGCTTAGCGCTTAGCGCTAATCGCGTATCGCAAGAAAACTTGCTTGAAAAGGAAGGATCCTAATTACTCAGTCACCTGCAAGCCCCGAAAATTGCAAGAAAGCAACGATAGAAACAAATTGGGAATAGAAAACTAAAGGAAAAGTAGAAGCAGTCCAAGGATTAACCAAGTTGAAATGGGATTATTACCAGGTATACATGGTAATTCCACAGAGTCATTGGATGACTCTCAAGTATATCATCAATTTTACTGAGAGGATAATGCCAGCTCTTTCCGATTATGTTTGCTTAACTCAACCAAAGACGGAAGACAGTCAGCCGACTCCACTCAGGAAAATACTGAATGCTTGCGACGTTAAGGAGCAAATTTAGAAATAATCAGATATTAGATTTAATTTTAGAAATAGTTTTGCTTAGAAAGAGGATGGTAATTTAAACCGAATCCTCAATTTCTGTAAATAAATTATTTAGTTAGTAGTATTTAAACCCTTCTCATGCATTTAGAGAAGGGTCTAGAAATTTGTCAAAAACTTCTCCTCAGAACATGCACTTTTGCACCCTCATAGGAGGTTTTGGTGAATGAATGGAACAGGGTTTATTTGATATTTGCATTTGATATCTGCTACTGATGTTGCACTTCTGTACTCTTAGTGGATGTTAAATCAAGGAGAGATAAATCAATTGTCGCTTGAAGCTCATGAGTAGGACTAGTTATAAATGGTACTTTTATCTCTTAACCATTTCTGCTTATGTGTTAAAGTGATATTCAGTTTTCAGTTGTCTATATATTACAGCATGGATGCCTGAGTTATCATTTGGCACTTTTGTACGGTGATAACTATTTGTTTATGCTTAGTGTATGAATAGCTCATTTATGGGATAAGTTTTCACAACTGTTTCGTCTAACTTCTTATACGAAGTAGTTCATATTTATTGAATTCTTTTCTTATAATAGTTGAATGATCTTTATTACCAGTTATTGTTTGAAATCTTTTTAGATCTCATAGAAGAAAGATCACACCCCGGGTTAGCATAAATTTTGATGTTTTTTTGTTTATTAGAATACAAGAGCATAGCATTAGATTAGAATTAGGATAGAAGACTTCCATTTAGAATAGAAATACCCATCTTTCTCACACACACACACTGAATTGGGAAACTGGTCCCATATCCCCAGTCGGACCCGCTATACCAAACGGATAAGGAGCTGCCATCCAAGGTCCGGATTGGGCGGGTATCCCCCTTGTTGTTGACCCGATTTTCGGGCCCTTCAACATATTTGGCGCTAAAAGGAGGGCCTGAACTATGAATGGCAAGTAAATCCAAATCAAAATACCATTCTGAGAGTAAATCGCCCTCACCATCTCCCCTGACTTCTCCATTACACTTAAATCTAGAGTTAGAAGTCGCCAGAGCATCAACCACTGCTACAAATCTTGACATTTCAGAATAATCTATTATTGAACCTCCTGAAGTCGAATCTCTGATTCACAAACTTCAGCAATTTTCCATTTCCCCTCAAAGATCTGATAAATCTCAGGGCAGCGTGACTTCGCAGTATAACCCTGCTCATCCCCTGACCAGATTAAAGAGTGAAAAGTTTGGTGTTTGGCCAACCGAATTACCTCTTCCCAAAAGGAAAAGCACAAGGAAGTCACCTAAAGGGTCCGACAGCGAGACTCTTTCATCAACATCGTCCATCTCAACCTCTCCACCATGAAGTCAACCATCCACTCCTCCACTCCGGACCATTATCAATCCACCCAGTGGAATCCCTACAACTCCTCCGCAATCATCTGCGATCATAATAACCTCATCTTCCCAACCACAAGGATCATCTTCTGAAAATCCCATTGTTAGCATTTCAGCAATGGCCTAGTCTCCATGGAACAACCCTAGGGCAGTCTTAATGCCTGCACCCTTGAGTCAAATACCGGCCCATCCTGAGAAATGGCTTCCTAAGTTCAATCCCGAGGCAGGCATGCTAGCAGAAGAGCACATAAACAACTTTATGCTATCCATTAACCTCAACGGGGTTACTAATGAAGATGCTGTTGCTCAACTGTTTCCTTATACTTTGCAAGGAACAGCCGGATCGTGGTATTTCTCATTACCCTCTGGATCTATTACCAGTTGGGACATCTTCCAAGAACAATTCCTAACCAAGTTTGGTGACGATAGGTCTACGACAACATTAATCAATGACCTATCCAACCTTAGGGCAGAATCTAGAGAACCTATCAAATACTTCAATCTACGTTTCAATAAAATTCTAAACAAAATTCCTACTGCTTCCCAGCCTAGCGAGGAAGTGCGATGTGAATGGTATATCACTGCATTACCATCAAACATAGAAATCTTCGTGGACAGGGCGAATAAAACAACCCTAGCCGAAAACATGAAAGAAGCCATAGCAGTAGAGAAACATATAATAGCCTTAGAGAAGAAATCCACGATAGAAGAATGTAAATCTAAGAAGATCATCTTCAAAGAAGAGTCCAAGAAGAAACAAGCAAAAGATCCATTTGATTTGGAGGGATTACAAAAAGTTCTGAAGACCATTTCCAATTAAATGGTCGACATAGAGAAGCAAGTAGTAGAAACTTCTTCAAAAAGGCCCTACAAAGCTTTTAAAAGAGGCCCGTCAATGAATTGAAGGCCACCCAATGCTATAACAAGTGCTAAATCCGAGGAAGAGGAAGAGGAAATTGCCACTGAAGGGAAAACCGATGATGAAGAAGTTGTAGAATTACAAGGAATGTGGGATTTCATCCTCCCACAAGAGGAATATCAAGAAGTATTCCTAGTTAACACACGAAGTAGAAATCAGCTTGATCCTCCCCAAACTACCCCAAAACCAAAGAGCGCAAGGTCTGCAACAAAGAAAACGACATCTAAAGCGACTCAAACTAGCCCAGTCCAAACAGATTCACCTACTCCATCTAAAACGCCGATTGTTTCGGATGAAATGGAGTACAATATTATAGAAGACATGAAAAAGACTAGGGCCAACATTACTCTGTATGAATTGAGCAAGCTAAAGCATCAAAAAAATATAATGATGAAAGAATTACATGCTGTGCCAGTTGCACCTTTGCCTGCCGCCGTAATTTCTCAAGCTTCTCAGAACATGGGAAGACCTCCAACTAATACGACTAACAAGATTGATCCAAACAACATTGCTTTAATTGGAGGAAGATCAAGATCTCATACTCCCCCTTTTCTCCTTACTTATGAAATTTTTAACAAAAATGTACATAATTATTTAGTGGATTCAGGTGCTTCATCGAATATCTTACCAAAGTCCATATGCACCAAATTAAATGTTCAACCACAGAAATCTTCTGTTCACATAGTTCAGCTAGATCGATCTCAAGTCGAAGTCATTGGCGAACTAAATCAAGTAACCATAAGGCTGTCATCCAACCCGAAGGTATGTCAAGTTATTGACATTTTAGTCGTTGATATCTCTGAATTTTATGGCTTGATTCTTAGCAGGGATTGGCCAAAAAAACTACATGGATACATCGCAACTGACTGGTCGCACATGTGGCTGCCTTACAATGGTAAGCCAAATCAAATAAAAGTTGAACGAGAATTACATCAAAAGTACATAGTAACGGAATTAGAGGGAGAAAATGAACCAGTAGCATAATTGGCAATTACTCAGTGGATTCTTTTCTCGGCAATTTTAATGCTCATACGTCACCTTATTTGGAACATTCTGTTTTGTCCCAAGTCGAAAATTTTTCTCAAACGGATAGTTCAAAATGTATCAATTTTTTAGGTAGACCTGTAAATAAATCTTTGTTTTGGAAATTATTTTTTGATGGTTCTAAATCTAACGAAGGAGCAGGAGCAGGATGCATGCTAATTAGTCCAGAAGGAGATAAAATCATGTTAACATGCAGGCTCGAATTTGATTGTACCAACAATACAACAGAATATGAGGCTTTAGTCCAAGGGTTGTAGAAAGAAATCGGGCTAGACATAAAGTACCTCCAAGTCTTCGGAGACTCTGAAATTGTAGTTAGACAGGTACAAAATACTATATATTGCTTATCAGGTCATTTAAAACACTATCAATCTTTAGTTCAGGATCTGACTGAACATTTTATAGCATTCAATGTCTCATCAATTCCCAAACTCCAGAATGCAAGCGCTGACCTTTTAGCTAATGTAGCTTCTAAGCTCATTTCTTCAAAAGATTTTAGTCCAGATAGATTCTCAATAGAATTAATCTTTAGACCTTCTATTCCTGACAACATCACAAATTGGATAATATTCAACGATGATCTTGATATCGTAAATTTCCTTACTTCTGAAGGATCCTACTCCAACCAAATAATCGACGAAGATCAACATGACCGACAATTACAACAATATAGCATTGACAATGCTATACCTAAATTAGTGGTCAAGTTAGAAGACCTGTACGATTTGAAAGATCGGTTTAGAAGGTCTATCAATTCAAAGCTCCAAAGTTCAACTTTGAATTATGAATTAGTAAACCTAGGAACCAATGCCAAACCCCAAAACATAAATCTAGGCCTTGGCCTAGCCCCTAAAGAAAAACTAGCATATATTCCTCTTTTGAGACAATACAAAAACGTTTTTGCTTGGAACTATGATGAACTCAAAACATACGACACTTCTATCATCCAACATACTATTCCACTGACCGATAATGAAAAACCTGTCCAACAAAAATTGAGAAAGATTCATCCCAACTTATAAAATCAGATAAAAACCGAACTCAATAAGCTGTTGAAAGCCAAGATAATCTTTCCCGTCAGACATTCTAAATGGGTCTCCAATATGGTACCTGTTAGAAAGAGAAACGTAGATATTAGAATTTGTATTGACTTTCGCAATCTTAACAAACCCTGTCAAAAAGACAATTTTTCCTTACCACCTATGGAGCAGATATTGCAGGCAGTGGCAGGCTTAGAATTAATGTCCTTCTTGGATGGATTTTCAGGATACAATCAAGTTCTCGTACATCCTGATGACAGTTGAAAACCACATTCAGAGCTAAATGGGGCACATATGCACATCGAAAGATGCTGTTTGGTTTGATTAATGATGGTGCCACATTCCAAAGAGCCATGGACATTGCATTTAAAGGTTTAGTCAATAAATCTGTAGTAATTTATTTGGATGATATGACCATGTACTCCAAGAAATGAAGTGACCATCTCAAAGAGTTGAAACAAATCTTCCAACGATGTTTAAGGTACGGAATTTCACTTAACCCAAAGAAATCTTTTTTCGCATTAAGTGAAGGGAAACTTCTAGGATTCATAGTGTCAAAATCTAGAATTCACATCAATTTTGACAGAATCAAAGAAATTTCTGAAATATCCCTACCTCATAACAAAAAAGCCATGCAATCTTTCCTTGGTCAAATCAATTTTTTAAAGAGATTTGTTCCAGATATTTCACGAATCGTATCTCCTTTACAAACCATGATAAAAAAGAACTCTAATTTTAAATGGGGCTAAGATGAACATGAAGCGTTCAACCTAATCAAACGGGCTATTATTAATGCTCCATCTTTAGCAACTCCGAATTTTTCAGAGCCTTTTATTTTATACACATTTGCCTCAGATAGGTCATATGCTGCGATACTCACTCAAACGAATCAAGAAAAGGCAGAAAGCACCAATTTTTTTTTCAGTTCAAATTTACAGGGTGCTGAATTAAATTACTCAGATGTGGAGAAACAGGCTTATGCTAATTTTCAAAGCAATCAAATACTTTAGACCTTTTCTACTCAAAACCCATACTAAAATTATAGTACCGTTTCCAGCGGTAAGGAATCTTCTAGTACAAAAGGATGTCGGTGAGAAGAGGGCCAATTGGGTAACTGCCTTACAAGAATATGACATAGAATTTAAACCAGCAAACATTGTAAGAGGTCAAGACTTTTGCAAAATGTTGGCTGGAGTGTCACAAATTTTTGAAATTCCATCCGTAGAGGTACAAGTGTGCGAGGTAAGCCTAAACGATGAAGAGTCATTATATGCTGATATCATTTATTATCTTAAGAATGGATATGCTCCTTCATACCTCGATCATACTAAGAAAAGAGCTCTAAGGTTGAAAGCCAAACAATATCAGCTCATAAATGATGTTCTTTTTAGAATTAATTATGATTCTGTTCTCCTTAGATGTCTTCAGAAATCTGAAGCTAATAAAGTTTTGCAGGAAATCCACGATGGGCCAGCATGCGGACACTATGCTGGAGATGCTACTACACATAAAATCTTGCACACAGGGTATTACTAGCCCACGTTATTCAAAGACTCGCACAGTTACGTGAGGAAATGTCAAGTCTGCCAAAATACTGCTGGGAGACAAAAGAAGCCATCCTTACCACTACAACTAGTTAACATCGACCAACCTTTCAATTAGTGGGGATTGGACATAATAAGTGAGATCGTTCCTCACTCTTCCAAGCAGCATAGATATATCCTTACAACAACATATTATTTTACTAGTGGGTAGAAGCATTTCCACTCAAGATGGCTAATGCTTAAAATATCATTGAGTTCATAGATCAATTTATAATCACCAGGTTTGGATTACCTTCCACTTTAATGTTCGATAATGCATCATACTTTTCTGGAAATGCAATGACTGAATTTGCACTTAAAAGAGGATTCAAACTTAAATATTCGGCCAATTATTATCCATAGGGCAATGGGTTAGCCGAGTCTACAAATAAAAACCTAATCAGGATTATGAAAAGAACAGTAGACCAAAATCATAAAAATTGGCATAAATCCTTAATATACGCTTTATGGGTAGACCGAATAACGAGAAAAGCTTCGATCGACACTTCTCCCTTTAATTTAGTTTATGGGAGAGAAGTGGTTCTTCCTACTCATTTAGCAATTCCTTCTTTGTCTCTAGTTCAATACATTGATGAAGTACCAACTTCCTCATTACATCTAAGACAAATGGAAATAATCAAATTTAGAAGAACAACTCGAGAACGCTAAGAAAACCACTCATCATCAAGCCTCGTAAATCTCTTTTGATTCAAATATAATGACCAGAAAAGATTTTCAGATGGGAGACTTAGTTTTAAAATGGGACAAGGCACATGAAGAAAAGGGTAAACATACAAAATTTCAAAGAATGTGGCTTGATCCTTTTCAAATTGTAGAAGTCTTAGGTCCATCGACATTTGTGTTACAGGATTTAGCAGGTAAACTCTTTGCCTATCAATGGACAAATTCTTAAGAAATATTTTCCATAGAAGATTATTCTTCTATTTTTAGAGTAATAGTTCTTCTTTTTCATAATAAAACCAGTTGTGAATGGTTACATTAGGCATTTACGAAAAAGACAACAACTCTCTTTCAGATTTTGATTTTTCGCTTGTATAAATAGAAAATCTTTTGGAAAAATTATCTTTATTATTGAAAGATACAGTTAAAGACCCTAACCTAGATATGACACTAGTTTCAACTTCATAAAGTTTGATGAAAATAACCTTTAGTGAAGAAATTATTTTATATCAGTGCAATGAAAGGTATCAATAACAAAATAAAGATTCTCTATAGAACAACTACTTCCAAAAACTCTATCATTGTCATCCAGAGCTATCTAAAGGAAACAATGACTTCCTCCTTGCCAAGGAAATCACAACTTTCAGAGGAACAATCCAAGGATACACTTCATCTTGAAGAATGAGAGGTCTCATCACGAGTCGGCTTATCATAATCACAGATATTATAACTTGCTGACTTTGCCAAATACTACATACCACAATAGGGCAATGACTCAAGATTGTTACAATCAAGAGGCAAGGGGTCTCATCATGAGCCAGCTTGTTCAGCGAAGTTATAAATCGAGTGAATGACTGTGTCATAAATTGGCTATCAAACCAAGACATTGTTCTTTAAGAATAAAAAGAAAATCAAAGCAATAAGTGTAGATGTGGATTATTCTTTGAGATTTGTAGGTTTCTTTAAGTAGGATACAGGATCATTGCTGGGTAACAGGTAACCCTGTCGAGGCTATAAACGCCTGCTAGCAGCAGAGGCTCTACCTACGACAAATGAGCATATTTAAAACTGGTTTACAGAGAAGACTTTGTTTTATCTTTACAGACCAAGTAATGACTGATGTAAACACAAGGACTAAACTTGAGGCAAAAAATAATCAAAGTTGAAAATAGCTAAAACAAAATGTCATTGACAGGTTAGAGCATAATGTACTTTGTCTTTCCATAATAAAGTTTAATTTTCTAAAAAAAAATCTGTTTTGGAAGCTGAAAAAATCCAATAAAAACACAGAGATAACTGGTTCTTCCAAGTGAATCGCCAATTGTTGTGGCCACCAACAACCCCCCTCCTTATGAAGTGTTATTGCTAATACTAAATAAGTGGGGACCCTCAGTAAATTTAAAAAAAAAAAATCAATTAGTGTTAAATTTCCTCTTATATGAAACTTACAACATCATGGACTTAGGAAAATACCTTTGAAGAATCTAAAAACCTAAGTTTCATAATGAAGAAAGTAAATTTACTCCTTAAGAGATATCGCATCGCTCAAGGAATGATAGGGTACTTTCTAATGAGCTAAAATGATAAAAAATGCGAGATTGCGACGCGAAACTTCATCGCATCGCATACATTAAAGAAACACTCACATTGAAAAACTTTAAAATCACCGATATGCGATATCACATATCGCGCATCGCAAAAATCACATGAATTACATATAACGATTAAGCGATCTACGATATTGCGATATTTCGATACTGCGATACTGTGATACTGCGAAGTTGCGATGTTGCGATATTGCGATACTGCGACCTTGCGATAGAACAGTGTGATGAAATTGCGATATTGCAATACAACGATCTGCGATATCACAAAGAAAAACTGCAAGACCTCTCCATCGCAATTGGTTCTGGCTCATTATTCGAGAAAACGTTTTCTAAGCCAAGAATTGTTCATGCATTTTAATGTGAATTAATGAGTTGTTGCCAGTTGTTAATGAAGTATGGTGTTGTGGTTTTCGAAGAACTAGTTCACATAAGGTGGCATGTTTTGCATATCTTTGGCATTTAAAGTTTTCTCGTCATTATTTTTATCATTACTTCCACCTCAAATGTAAACTGCAGGAACGAAGGACAAAGCGTTATACAAGGCAGTATGCAGAAAACTACGAGGAGGAAAGGCAGTACTCCAATGTCCATTTTGGAAGGTAGACCTAATCCACTTAAGGGAGAGAACGAGCCGCGGAACTCTTCTGAGGCATCCATCACAGATTTCTCATACACAACCATGGTAGAATGGGTACTGAATGATGCTGATAACAGAAACAGAAAGTTTAATGCTCAGGGTCAGGAACTCACGAAACCACTATTTTTACAAATTTTGAGCTTTATACCCAATGAGAGAAAAAGGCGCAAGAAGCGAAAAACGCATCAGGGAAGCCCAGATCAAGAAACAGAGGCAGTTTCCGATGCACGATTAGCGCTAATCGCACATCGCAAGAAAACTTGCTCGAAAAGGAAGGCTCCTAATTACTCAATCACCTGCAAGCCCCGAAAATTGCAAGAAAGCAACGATAGAAACAAATTGGAAACAAAAAACTAAAGGAAAAGCAGAAGCAGTCCAAGGATTAACCAAGTTGAAATGGGATTATTACCAGGTATACATGGTAATGCCACATAGTCATTGGATGACTCTCAAGTATATCATCAATTTTACTGAGAGGATAATGCCAACTCTTTCCGATTCTGTTTGCTTAACTCAACAGAAAACGGAAGGCATTCAACCGACTCCACTCAGGAAAATACTAAATGCTTGCGACGTTAAGGAGAAAATTTAGAAATAATTAGATATTAGATTTAATTTTAGAAATAGTTTTGTTTAGAAAGAGGACGGTCATTTAAACCGAATCCTCAATTTCTGTAAATAAGTTATTTAGTTAGTAGTATTTAAACCCTTCTCATGCATTTAGAGAAGGGTCCAGAAATTTATCAAAAACTTGTCCTCAGAACATGCACTTTTGCACCCTCAGAGGAGATTTTGGTGAATGAATGGAACAGGGTTTATTTGATATTTGCATTTGATATCTGCTACTGATGTTGCACTTCTGTACTCTTAGTGGATGTTAAATCAAGGAAATATAAATCAATTGTCGCTTGAAGCTCGTGAGTAGGACTAGTTATAAATGGTACTTTTATCTCTTAACCATTTCTGCTTATGCGTTAAAGTGATATTCAGTTTTTAGTTGTTTATATATTACAACATGGATGCCTGAGTTATCATTTGGCACTTTTGTACGGTGATAACTATTTGTTTATGCTTAGTGTATGAATAGCTCATTTATGCGATAAGTTTTCACAACTGTTTTGTC
>APFE030522813.1:1121-11338 GCA_000404065.3 Pinus taeda | reverse complement strand
TTTCGTCTAACTTCTTATATGAAGTAGTTCATCTTTATTGAAT
Organism: Pinus taeda; assembly: GCA_000404065.3. Taxonomy (NCBI): domain Eukaryota; kingdom Viridiplantae; phylum Streptophyta; class Pinopsida; order Pinales; family Pinaceae; genus Pinus; species Pinus taeda. The sequence continues at coordinate 11,295 of APFE030522813.1, read as the reverse complement.
TCCTTTCTTATGATAGCTGAATGATCTTTATTACCAGTTATTGTTTGAAATCTTTTTAGATCGCATAGAAGAAAGATCACACACTGGGTTAGCATAAATTTTGATGTTTTTCTGTTTATTAGAATACAATAGCATAGCATTAGATTAGAATTAGGATAGAATTATTCCATTTAGAACAGAAATACCCATCTTTCTCACACACACACACTGAATTAGGAAACTAGTCCCATATCCCCAGTCGGACTCACTATACCAAATGGATAAGGAGCTGCCAACCAAGGTTCGGACCGGGCGGGTATCCCCCTTGTTGTTGACAAAATTTTCGGGGCCTTCAATAATAGGGAAAGCCCAAGACACCGAGAATACAACAGAATCCAATAGGAGGTCAACTGGAAGGTAGGTCATAAGTGACCTGACTAAAGATACTAGTTTTGAGATCAAAAGCAACAGTTTGGAGTAGGAGTGGGACCAATTCAATAAAAAACTACAAGACACTCCTAAGACAACAGATTCCCATGGAACCACAGAATATCACACTCCTCTGCATACTCAGAAAATTATAGAGTCTGAGCTGATGGATGAGCAAGGGACAAGTTCGCAGCAAACATAAATCATTCTTGATTTTCCCACTTCAGAAATTGTCCTAAAGGTAACTGAAATTCCTCCTTTAGATGTGTTCTACAACCCACTTCACAAGGCTGTATTAAGGAGACAGAGGAAAAGAAGGAGGGTAGAGACACCCGAGATCCCACCTAGGAATGAGCCGATGGAGATAGTATGGAAGGATATTCCTTCCAATCTGATGTAGGAGCATCCAGAATATATTCATTTGTAAATATGGAATAAAATGGGGATAGGGTTTCTATGTTTTTTTTTAGTTAAAATTAGGATGAAAAATAGGGAATAAAGCTTCCATCTTTAAGTCATTGTGTAAAAAAGGAAAAATCTTGCTTTTACTAGGAGATAAGGTCTGATCTATCCTTTATGTACATATCCATTATTATTATAAAGGAAGGAAGCAGCTAAAGCTCTCATCAGAGAGGGAGGCGGCGTCAAAGCATAATTTCAAAACCTCTCTGGCATTTTGGTGTAATGGTTTTTTTTGCATGCATCGCTGTATCGAATTCATTCTTATTGCGGTTGTATACAAGATCATGCTATAAGCTATAAGCATTCTGAATTCATTCTTTTTTTATACAAATGGGTGCAACTGTTTATAATAGCTATAAGCTGTGTATTGCAAGGGTGGGCGCAGTTCTCGTGTAATGTGATAACCTGTGCATAGGCCATTTGGGGCAGTTGTACATAGTTTCAAAACTCGGGCTATTTCTAAACCTTCAATACGGTATCCACGTGGCAGTATCCTTATTCCTTGGTTGGATACATGCATGGTGTTATGTAGTAATTGGTATCACGAATTCACTGTTTTATTTGTTAAATCCGCCCTTCCTTCCTTCAATTGCGTATACTATGAGGTTGTGCGTAGTCATATAATAAGTTCTATGCCTTATCGACAGCGAACCCCGTATTTGGTTGGTTTAAATTAACAACAACGCAGTGCCAATTACTAGTCTAATTACCGTGAGTTAATTCAAAGGCCTATGTTTGATCGACAATATATGTTTGATGTCATATTCCCAAAGAGAAAGAGTTAATAATGGGAACCCTGCGTTTTTTTTCATCACCGTCCAAGGTTGCTCGCGCAGAGAGAAGCCTCTCAACTCTTATGTATGGTGGTTGTTGAAATTATAGTGTGGACTTAAGGGCGTGCATGCTGCTGTGGTAGCCTATCCACAACAAATTATTCTATGTTTTTATAACGACCAGTGTTAATTCTAAACACTGATCCTGGCCACAACATTTTGGAAATGCTGGAGCTTAGTATTAAAAGTGCCTTATATGCATAAGTGGGAAAGATTTTGGGTTTTGCAGGTTGCGGCTTGCATCAAGTGGTATCAGAGCGGGAACAGTTTCCTTTGAAGGTTCAAGTGTATTTTTTTGTTAATTGCATGTGATGATTTTTGGGACTGATGAATATTGATTTACAGGAGCAGTAAAGAAATCTCAGTGGGAAGAAGGAGAAGTGAATTGGTAGAACCTGAAGATTCAACAGAGGTTGAATAAAGTTGCAGATGAGGGAAGCCTACAGGAGCAGTGGAGGATGCTCAAAAGGTTCCAACAGAGGACCAATGGTTACCAAGAGACCAAATCCGGAGGGAAGGATTGGTGAGGTAAGTGGCAGCAAGAGAGCTTGTTGTGGCAGAGGCTTCATGCAACGCATAGCCGAAGAACTTTTGGCGATGGAGAAGATTACAAAAAGTCATAAAGGAGAAAGCAAAGGTTCAAAAAGAAGCCACAGAGGTGAGATGAATACAGGAGTTCGAGAAAGAAAGATTGCAGAAATAAAGGCACAGTTACAGGAACTTGAAGAACGGCTGCAGGAGCAGGAAAAGCAGAAAGGAAAATGGATCTTTCCACTGAAGGGAAAGAGAGTGATTTGGCGACAATTGCAGAGGAGGTTGAGGCAAATTCTGATTGCCTTGGTGAGGAAGGGACTTAGAATTCTTGTGCCAGAGATGAAATTTGAAAATCCCACATGCAGATTTGTTCAAAGGAAACTGTTGAAGGAAGTAGTGAGGACTAAAAAGACTTGCAGTTTAAAAAATGATGAGTTGTGTATGTTTGCAGGTGATGTGATTACAGGTGCTGAGGAGGATGTGCCATCTTATGAAATTGTTACAGCACAAGAGGAAGTTCTTGTGGAACTGAATTAGTCTGAAGCACAAATAAAGGAAGTAATAATTGATACTGAAAGTTTATGTATGAATGCAGGTGAGGATGATATACTTCACCGATGCTACAGAGAAATTGCATTGTTAGAATACTAGTTGGAGAATCCACAGTATGACAGGGAGATTGCAGAAGACAGAGGCCAGTGCAGTGAACCTGAAGAAAAAGTTGCAGATGAAGTTGCAGATGAAATTGCAGATAAAATTGCAGGTGATGAGCCAAAGCATGTTGCAGAGGGACAGGAAGTTTGGGAGGTAGCAACATCTATGGCAACAGCGGCAGCAACAGCTGAGACAACAATGGTAGCAGAAGAAGAGGCACTCATGCCTTATGTTTTTTATTCTAACAATTGTTTGGTGAATACAGGTTTTATTGAAGATGCTGGAGAAAATCTGTTAGACAGAGAAATTGAATCGATAAGGCAGATGATGGTGAAAGAATCCCGGAAGAGACCAGCATCAGTGAAACAAAGGAGAAGCAGCGAAAGGAAGACCGCAGAGGATTGCAAGAGTGCAGCCAGTGGAGCGATGCAGCATAAAGTGTGGAGACCTGGAGAAGAACAACAGAAAAAAGTAGTGACAAATGGAAACTTGCAGCACAAAGTATGGGATCCAGGCACATGATCAGGAGATCATGATTAATTTTAAGGTTGGGTGTATGATGCAGGAGCATCTAGAATATCTTCATTTGTAGATATGGAATAAAATGGGGATAGGGTTTCTATGTTTTTTTTAGTTAAAATTAGGATGAAAAATAGGGAATAAAGCTTCCAGCTTTAAGTCATTGTGTAAAAAAGGAAAAATCTTGCTTTTTCTAGGAGATAAGGCTTGATATATCCTTTATGTACATATCCATTATTATTATAAAGGAAGGAAGCAGCGAAAGCTCTCATCAGAGAGGGAGGCGACGTCAAAGCATAATTTCAAAACCTCTCTGGCATTTTGGTGTAATGGTTTTTTTTGCATGCATCGTTGTTCTGAATTCATTTTTATTTCGGTTGAATACAAGATCATGCTATAAGCTATAAGCATTCTAAATTCATTCTTTTTTTATACAAATGGGCGCAACTGTTTATAATAGCTATAAGCTGTGTATTTCAAGGGTGGGCGCAGTTCTCGTGTAATGTGATAACCTGTGCGTAGGCGGTTTGGGGCAGTCGTATATAGTTTCAAAACTCAGGCTATTTCCAAACCTTCAATACGGTATCCACGTGGCAGTCTCCTTATTCCTTGGTTGGATACATGCATGGTATTATGTAGTAATTGGTATCACGAATTCACTGTTTTATTTGTTAAATCCGCCCTTCCTTCCTTCAATTGCGTATGAGGCTGTGCATAGTCATATAATAAGTTATGTGCCTTATGGACAGCGAACCCCGTATTTGTTTGATTTAAATTAACAACAGCGCAGTGCCAATTACTAGTCTAATTACCGTGAGTTAATTCAAAGGCCTATGTTTGATCGACAATATATGTTTGATGTCATATTCCCAAAGAGAAAGAGTTAATAATGGGAACGCTGCGTTTTTTTCATCACCGTCCAAGGTTTCTCGCACAGAGAGAAGCCTCTCAACTCTTATGTATGGTGGCTGTTGAAATTATAGTGCGGACTTAAGGGCGTGCATGCTGCTGTGGTAGCCTGTCCGTAGCAAATTATTCTATGTTTTTATAACGACCAATGTTAATTCTAAACACTGATCTTGGCCACAACATTTTGGAAATGCTGGAGCTCAGTATTAAAAGTGCCTTATATGCATAAGTGGGAAAGATTCTGGGTTTTGCAAGTTGCGGCTTGCATCACAATCCAACTGAAAACTTGACCAAACTGTCATAGTTTGGAGGGGAATATTCAACTTCCAACATGGATAAATCTACAGAGATATCTATTTTTTTAAAGGAAAGGGAGGAAAAGATAGGGTAGCTCGAGCAGTAGCTTGAAATTGAGAAGGAAAGTGTGAATAGGAAAGTTGTTGAACAACTAGCCCAATTACAACAGAATATGGAAGTGTTAAAGATAATCTATGAAACAGACATCTCTACGAAGAACATCAAAGTTCAAGAGTTGCAAGAAGCCATATAAAAATATGAAGATGTCCCTATTGTCGATGAATTCATCAAAGAGGCACTAGAGCTAAATTCCCTTCTATCGAAACAACAAGATTTATTTTTCCAAAGAATGGCACATATCGCTCCTTATCTGATCACCAGTGATTAGTTAATGGATAAAGTGATTGACCAGAGAAATTAATTTAATGATTTAAATACAAGGATCTCTGAATTCGTTGAATGGAAAGAAACATAAGAAGGAAGGAGAGCTAATCTGCCCAAGATTGAGGAGACACATAAGGAAATTCTATTCACGGATTTCGATGTGTGGATCAATCACGCTGAATTAGTAGTAGCAAGAGTAGTAGAGGTGTCAAAGAACATAGTAAAATCAATAAACCACAGTTTGCATGCTACCAACCTAGTGAAAGAAGGTAACCCCAAATCACTGCTAGATTTAAATGACTTGCACAAAATCTAGAAGGAAAGAGTGGAAATCCAAAGGGAGATGATCGTAAAGTTAGCAAAGATTGACTGGGAGGCATATTGGAAATACCTTGTCAAGCCACACAACCAAATCATGACCCTCAACTTCTCACTCCATTCAACTCAACGGGTGATGCCACCTCTCACAGATGTTATTATCGCAGGATAGGTCAGAACACAGATTGGGGGCACCTCCTCAAGTGAAACTGATGGCCGATATATGCTATTTCAAAGAGAGGTTGGTATACAACAAGTCATTTTTATAATCTATGCTCATTAAGTCACTTTTATTTTTAGAGTTAGTTGACTAGTTAGGAGGAAGGTTGTTTGAAACCTCCTCAAATTTTTGTATAATCGTTTTTTGAACATTAGTTAGAATAATATTTATACCCTTCTCATGCATTTAGAGAAGGGTCCATATTTTTATCAAAAATATTTGCAAAGAATGCACTTCTGTAAGTTTGTGAATGCCTTGATGAAATTATGGAACATGGTCATTTCTTTTAAATACCAGACTACTTTCCTTTTTTGATACACTATTGTATACTTGGTATATAATTTGATCTGAAGAAAGGAGTTGATCTATGTCATTAGTCAAATGAGCAGAACTTCACACATATGGTACTTTTATCTTGTATGATTAGTTATGTTTCTATTTAATTAATGATAACATTTAAATTTCATGAATTGTATATGAAATATGTTCTTTCTATTATGCATTAATTGAACTAATGTATGATGCCTAGTTGGAATTGTTTATTTTCATATATAATCATCAGGTATATGCATTATAGTTTATACATTTCTTTCTATTTAGCCAAAGAAATTATCTTTACACGTTATCATCTATGTTTAATGCGTGATTGATATTTATTATCACATGTCAAACATGTATCTTTCTAGATCGCATATCACACAGAAATACCAGGGTTTATATTAGATTAAGTTAGCTAGATATTTGCATGATAGAATAGAACATTTAGTTATCATTATTCTTCCTAAAATCCCTTGGAAGCCATCCACTCTCATTTTAAAACCCACATTAGGAAATTGGTCCCATCATACCAATCGGAGCCACCACTTCAAACGAAAAAGGAGTTGTCTTTAAGGTCTAAACCGAGGGGTTATCCCCCATGTTGGAGCAACAGAAATTTGAGGCTTAAACATTTTGGTGCTATAAGGAGGGAATTCCAACTATGAATGTCATATAAACCTAAATACCAATCGAAAAACATTCATAAGAGTCAAAACCCCTCCACAACTTCTACTTCTTCTAGATCTCGTTCAAAATCTCTAGATCAGAAATCTGAAGTTGTAGAAACATCTCCCTCATCTCCTGAAGTATTAAGACAACCACCTTCTCTATATTACACTCCCAAGTCTCCCGAAGTTCACTCCTTGATACAAAAATTGGAATAGATATCCATTTTTTCCAAGAAACCCGAGAGACCCAAAGCCTGCAAAGAAAGTTTTACTTCCTTATTACGAGAAACTGGTGTATTAACTCGATTACAAAATGAAAGGATTGGAGTAACTCCTTTTGAGTTTCCCATTCATTCACGATGTAAGAAGGTTACCACATCAAGATCTGAATCAAATACCAGAGAGATCACTTCACCTTTCCATCCATTCACTTCTACTCAATTCACCTCCTTTCAACTATCCATTTCTTCAACTAGTACTACTACTAGTAGTACTAGCCCAGTAGTAAGTTCTTCACCATCTATACCTACTTATGGACTGGCCTTCCCATCTTCCCAGTCTCCAACTCAAGTTATGGCCAATCAACCCACTCAACCTTGGACAAATCCTGGTGTTGTTCTAGTCGCTAATCCAAATGCTCTCCCAGCAAACCTAGAAAAATGATTACCTAAGTATAATCCTGATGATGGTATTCCTACTTAAGAGCATATAAATAACTTTATGCTAGCCATGAATCTTAATGGAGTTTCACATGAAGATGTTGTAATGAGACTGTTTCCTTATAATTTCCAAGAATATACAGGATCTTAGTATTTTTCCCATCCAATAGGTACAATAAGAAACTAGGATACTTTTCAAGAAATAGTTCTTGCAAAATTTGGTGATGACTGGACTATAACATCCTTAATCAATGATCTTTCCAACTTAAAAGAAAATTTATATGAAATGATCGAAGACTTCAACTTCAAATTTAAAGAGTTGCTAAACAAAATCCCAGCTGCCTCTAAACCTGCAGTAGATGTACAAATAGAGTGGTACATATCCTCCCTTCCTTATAATATCACAATTTTTGTAGATAGAGACAATAAGGCTACCCTTGTAGAAAACATGAAAGAAGCTCTGTCTGTAGAATGAAGAATTATTTCCTTATAAAAGAGGTCACAGACAGATGAAAGGAAATCAAATAAAGTAAAATTCAAGGATGATTCAAAGAAGAAAACTCCAAAAGACCCTTTCAACCTTGAAGGTCTTCAGAAAGTGTTGAAGACCATGTCCAATGAAATGGTCGAAATCAAGAAACAAGTTGCAAAATCATCTGCTCCCAAGAAACCTTTTTGCTAATTTAAAATAAATCCTTCTTCCACATCTTAGCCACCAAATACCATTTCAAATGCTGAATCTGATCAAGAGCTAGAAGAATACTCACCAACTAAAGAAGAAGCCAAAATTGAAGAGGAAGATGGGTTAAATGGAATGTGGGACTTCATTCTTCTAATAGAAGAGGAAGCACAAACTATGCTAGTAACTAAAATAATTAAAAACTCTCCTGATATGTCTACAACAATTCAGAAACAGAAAAATGCTACTCCTGTAAAGGAGAAGATAGTAAGTAAGAAATCTAAGACTACTCAAACTGATTCTATTCCACTAGATCCTCCAACTGATTCTAAAACATTGGTAATCTCGAATACAGTAGAATATAACATAGTTAGAGATATGAAAAAGATGAGAGAAAATATTTCATTACATGAGCTGACTAAACTCAAGAAACAATAGAAAATTCTATTAAGAGAGTTAAAAGCAGTTCCTATAGCCCCTCTACCATCCGCCATAGTCACTCAAGCTGCTTATGATATGGGAAAACCTCTTTCATCTTCAAACAAATTAAATCCCTTAGATTGAGTTCTAATAGGTAATAGGTATATTTCTCATACACCTCCATTTCTTCTTACTTATGAGATTTTCAATAGAAATGTCCATAATTGCCTTGTTGATTTAGGAGCCTCTTCAAATATTATGCCAAGAATTGTGTGCACCAAATTGAATATTATACCTCAAAAATCTGTTGTACACATAGTTCAACTGGATAGAACCAAAGTAGAGGTACTTAAATAAATAGCGCCAGTTTCAATCAGGCTTTCCTATAATCCAAAAGTTTCACAGATAATTGATATTTTAGTGGCTGATATCCCTAAATTTTATGGTATGGATTGGTCTAAAAAGTTACACGGATACTTTGCAACTAATTGGTCTCACATGTGGTTGCCACACAATGGTAAACCTAACCAAGTCATAGTAGACCATGAAAAATTCATGAAGTACTTAGTCACTAATCTCAAGGGAAGCAATGAACCTGTAGCTTTCACCAATAACATCATTGGAAATTTCTTGGATGAGTCATTCTTGGGATTCTTTAATGCTCAAAAATATCCCTTTCCAGATAATGTTGTAATATCTCAAATAGAAAATTTTTCACAAACAGATGCTTCTAAGTGTGTAGATGTAGTTGATAAAGTTGTAAATAAATCACCATTTTGGGCTCTTTATTTTGATGGTTCCAAGTCTGAAGATGGTGCAGGTGTAAGATGTATCTTAATTAGTCGGCAAGGAGAGAAAACCATGTTAGCTTGAATTTCAATGCACTAACAATACTGCAGAATATGAAGCTTTGATTCAGGGGTTGTACAAAGCCATTGGCCTTAATGTCAAGTACTTGCAAGTATATGGAGACTCTAAAATAGTTATTAAATAGGTAAGCATGGTAAATTTTAGGGGTGAAATTTAAGGGGTTTTTCATTTTAAAGGGGCGAAATTTTTATAAAGCGCCCATTTCATATATTTAGCCCAACTTATATTACTATTAATATATATATATATATAATATATTACTTATTATATATATATATAATATATATTATATATATATATATATATATACTATTATATATATATATATGTTTTCATTTTAGCCCAAAAAAGGGCGGATAAACTATGAAAAGACTCATTTGACCCAATTCACCTAGTTTGTGAGGTTATATTTCATTATAGATCGCCCTCTTTTTGCTTTGCAATGTTAAATTTGTTTTCAATCGCCCATTATCTTGTTTGGGAGGTGGTTTGGGAGGTTGTATTTGGTCCCAATCACCCTAATTTCTTCTATGAATGGCTCCCTGTTTTCAAATTTGGTTTTCATCGATGGCAAGGGTGTAAATAAATAAAAATATAAATAAAGTGGAGGTATGGTAAATAAATAAAACCTCTTTTAATACTTACTCCAAAGGTATGGTAAATAAATAAAACCTCTTTTTATATTTAGTCCATAACCCTCTTTTTATTTAAGAAAGCTTAAAAAAGAAGTTTTATTTAAGTGAAGCCTATGGGCCAAATACCATATTTATAAAAGAGGTATGGTAAATTAATAAAAATATAAATAAACGAGAGGTATGGTAAATAAATAAAAGTCTTTTTATATTTACTCCATAAGTCACCTTATATTTACGAACACCCAAAAAATGCTTTATATTTACGTGAAGCCTATGGGCCAAATACCATGGGCAAAATTATTATTAATACCATGCAAAAAAACATTATTAACCCTAATATTAGTATTAATAAAAATAAAGATGGCACATGGTATTGACCCATGGTAT
>APFE030522808.1:0-15749 GCA_000404065.3 Pinus taeda | reverse complement strand
AATCAACTATTTGATTTAATGTTCTTTTTCCCTTCTTAACAAAAAATGTCACAACTATAGGGGGATTATGTGTTGATCACCACTTATAAACCATGGATCGAGGTCGATTCAAACCCGCTCACCCGATCCCACACTCCATGCCAAACCTGAACCGATGATATTGAACAAGTCAATTACAACCTTCCAAATAGTTGATATATTTAGTTTTCGCTTATTTGGATTCCTGGTCTAATCCTCCAAAGAGGGGGTAAATATATTTCCTTGATACAACCTTTGTCCATAAACTAGCAGGAGATAACAATCTCCATTCAACTTTAGCATCAAGCGCATGAGAGAAACAATTTTAATTTTTTATTCCCAAACCACCCCATTTTTTGGGAGTGCAATCGTTTCCCAACTAACCCAAGAAAAATTTTTGCCTTATTTCGCGCCTCTTCACAAAAAAACACAACATATTTTTCGAACTAGGCCTAATATACCTTTAGGTATCTAGAACAAAGACATCCAAAGTACTAGAATTGCCTCCAATACTAGTTTGATGAGTAATAATATTCCTACAAGAGATAACAAATCATTCATATCTATATATATATATACCTTCCAAATCAAAAGGTTTTGATTAATATTTATAATACTATTTTTTGTTTTTATTTTTTGATTCCATTTCATTTTTATTTCTATTTTTTTATGTAATTTGACTGAGTCAAATGGTTACATAACATAACAAGACAAGACATTACATCTCTTTCATAATAGGATTGATAGCTCTTCATGACATAATCACTTCTTGTTGAAAATAACAACAAGAAATGATAAAAATAGAATCCAAAAATTCCAATTTTAATTTGTCCTTGAATTATAATTGTGAATTAAAATCGTATTTAGTCTCACTAGCTGCTTGGAAATAATAAATTAATTCATTATGGATTAATTAGTCGGAGAAGTTAAAGTTAAAAGTCTTTCTGCAATCATGCAATAATTATTCCTTAGATAAGATTGAGTTATATTTGAGTTGTAATTAGTTAACTCAGTTTATTGAGTTAAGTCCAGTTAAATTAGTTCCAAACTGTTTAAGGGACTAATTGTGAGTTAACAATCAGTTGATGCATGCATGCACTCAACCAGTGTACTCCATAACTGAAGATTCCCTCATCAAAAACTCATGCATGTCTATTTTGAGAAAGACCCAGTTGAGCTAAATGTCAAGGACAGTGTATTATCAGTTGCACGTGTTTTCCTATAAAGGAAACTCATGCATGCAGTGAAGGGAAGGTTCCTTGAGGAATGCGCAGTCCTGACAGTTTGTTAGAGTAGTGTGTAAGCGTAGTGTTCCATTGGGTGAAGGAGATCATCCTAGATGAATTGCGCAAGGAAATAGGAGCTTGGAGGGCAGAGAGGAAGGCATGCGAGAAGCCAGGTTTGCCTGTGAGCATCCAGGAGGATTGTACCGAGAGTTGGCTAGCTATGACAGCTAAGGCTTTGTATAATTTTGATGTATCTCCACCTTGTATGATAATAGAGATAGTGGGGTTTTTAGTTGAGGTTTTCCCCTGAGTATTTTATGTGTTTCATGTGCATTGATTCTTCTTCTTATGGTTATATGTGTTTAGCTCGATCTTGCTCAATCTTTAAGCTTCTGCAAATTGATAGTAGAAGTAGGTTATAATATTTTTCTTTGGTTATATTGCATTATCGGGTTAATCTACAGTCAGATTTTCTACATAGTCTTAGAGCGAGATTTTTAGAGAATTTGCAGAATTTCTACATGGTATCAGAGCCAAGTTTATCGGCGTTGTGAATAGTATATGGAGTAGATAATTCAAAGTTTGAAGTTCGGGGTTGCAGGTGAAAAATTGAATCCTTATCATACTTCAAGGTTGGCCAATTGCATTCTATGGCTTGAGACTCAAGTATGCCTTGGAAGGCAACTCGAATTACATAACATGGAGAGATAGAATGGAGGTTGTATTAGAAGACAATGGCTTGAAGGATTTCATAGATCAAGATATCCCAAAGCCAACTTCAACTAATGCGCAACAGTTGGCAGAGTGGAAGAAGTGTGTGGCAAAGGCAAGATGGATCATCCTAGAGGGAGTTCGAGACCATATTGTCTTGAGTCTCCATGGGAAGGATACTCCATATTTAATGTGGAAGACATTGAAGGACCTCTACCAGAACAATAGCGCTTATAGGAAATTGGTGCTCAAGGATAAGCTTCGAAGAATCAAGATGGTACAGGGCGATACTACTTCCACATATCTAAACAAGCTCACCACCTGCAGAGATGAGCTTAGCAGTGTGGGAGTAACTACTACCAATGATGATATGGTGAGCCTCGCTCTCCTTGGCCTTCCAAAGAGCTGGAATAGCTACCAGGACTCTGTGAATGGAAGGGAGAAACTATCGGATTGGGAACAACTATGGTTGGATCTCATGTAGGAGGAGATCAAGAGGAGCACACGAGATGGTTCTTCATCCAAGGATGATGATGAAGAAAATCTGGCCTTAGCGAGTAAAGAAAGGAAAGGGAAGGGGAAGGATTCCCATTCCAAATCGAATTCTTCTCATGGAGGGAAGAAGGGTGACACATCTAAAGTGAGATGTTTTAATTGTCATGAGATGGGACATTATGGAACTAATTTCCTATCGAATAAGTCCAAGAAGGGATCCTTGGAAGGATTAGAAGGTGAGGCATTACCCTCTCAGTTCGAAATGGACTTTACCCTCATTGCATGCATGGTGTCATCGATGATAGGTTATGTATGGTATATTGACAGTGGAGCCTCATTCCACATGAACGATAATAAAAGTTTATTCAGTGCCTTGAAGGAGAAAGACCTCAAGATGTGCATAGAGATGGGTGATGAAGAAAGGTATAGTGTTTCAAGAGTGGGCATAGTTGCTTTTCAGAAGGAGCATGGACCTCCTATCACCTTGACAGATGTGAAGTATGTGCCTGGACTGAAGAAGAACTTGGTATCGGTCGCGATGTTGGAGGACAAAGGCTATGATGTTGTCTTTAGTAAGGGAAAGGTTTTCCTTAGACACATCACCACGAGACACGTGAAACTGATCGGTTCACAAGATAAGAACCTGTATGCTCTTGAGGTTCAAGATGCATGCAAAGCCTTGAGGAGCAAGGTAAATGTTATAGGCTTGGTGGTTGAGAGGGAGAGTAAATTACCTCTCAACATGCAGCCCCAGAAGAAGTCTCAGACAATTGTGGCTCCACAATTATGGAGGAGCCACAATTAGAGAAGTGGGCAGAGGGATCACATGCAGCCATACCTCCAGGTGTGAGGTGGGGAGATGTGAAGTGATAGTCCCATGAAGGCTGAAATTAGGCAGGGTCATTGAGAGGTGTTATCTCATGGATCATAACTTGCTATGGGAGCCCAAAGTACATAGTAGTGGGAGGAATCAGTGGGATTGATGCAATTAGAGATCAAAGTGATAGAGGCTAGAGCAGTCAGATACTGAAGAGCGCAGAGAAGGATTGACATGTTATGAAACCAGCTCATAAAAAGATAGAAAAGATAGATCAATGCCTTAGAAATAAGCCTCTTCGAGGGGGCAACCTCCTTTACATTACACAAATGAACAATTCTTAGATGATTCAATTGAAAAAACCTCCTTTCTATATATAGGAGTCTAAGGGGTCAGAATATAACCAAGCCGACCTAACAATAATAATATAAAGGCATACAAATAACAATAGAGGGTTTCTATGGGGCACAATAATAACAATATGGGGACAATAGGGGCACACCAATAATAATAAGGGATACAACGACAATAGTAATGGGGGAATCACTAATGTTATAGGGACCTAACATGCCCCTCTCCTTCAAAAAAGTGTTGTCCTCAATGCCTGAGTAGTTCTAGATGCTTTTGTATAAAATTCTCATCCTCGCTTCTGGAATGTTCAGGGGATAAGTTCTTCCACTTGATGAGATATTCTGAAATTGATCGATTTCGTAGCTGTCGAGTTCTTGTTTCTATGACTTCTTCTAGTTCCAATATAATTTTTCTCAAGTTCTGTCAATATTGTTTGAACTGGGAGTTTGTCTCCTATAACCTCCTTTAAACATGAAACATGGAAAACTGGGTGCACTCGAGAAGCTGCAAGAAGCTCCAATTTGTATGCCATAGTACCAATCTTTTGCAACATCTTGTACGGATCATAATACTTTGGTGATAATTTATTATCCTTCTTAGCTTTCTTGAGGGACATTTGTTTATATGGTTGTAGCCGTAGGAATACCCAGTCACATACATCAAAACTTCTTTCGCTGCGATGTTGATCTGCCTGTTGTTTCATTCTATTCTGTGCCAATGTGAGGTTATCCTTTAAGAGTTGGAGAACTTGTTGTTGATGCTCGATGTGATGCTCCACTGCTTGAACCTTATAATTTTCTCTTGAATATGATGTGATGGATGGGGGATGATATCGATAAAGTTCCATAAATGGGGTCATTTTTCTGTAGTATGGAAGGAAGTGTTATACCACGATTTCGCCAGAGGCAACCATTTGACCCATTATGTCTGTTTATCAGATATAAAGCAACGAAGATATCCTTCCAAACATTTGTTTACTATCTCAGTCTGCCCATCAGATTGTGGATGATAAAATGAGCTATGAGCTAACTGATTATCGAGACAAGAAAATAATTCTGTCCAAAACTTTCCAGTGAAAATGGGATCTTTGTCACTTACAATAATCTTTGGATTTCCATGTAGCTTTTGAATTGTTTCCATAAATGCCGTAGAAACTTTATTAGCTTTAAATGGATGTGATAATGCGCAAAAGTGTGCATACTTGGTAAGTCTGTCAACTACCACCATGATGACACTCTTTCCTTCGTACTTGGGTAAACATGTGATAAAATCCATTGAAACCTCCTCCCGACGTTGGATTGGAATGGATAAAGGTTGTAATAGACCTGGGGTCTTAATTGTTTGAACTTTATTTTGTTGGCAAACCAAACATTCTGCCACAAAATTTTGAATATCTGATTAAAGGCCATCCCAAAAAAAATCCTTCTTAACCTTGTGGTAAGTTTTTAAAAATCCTGAGTGCCCTCCTAAGGGATAAGTGTGCAATTCCATAAGAATATTTTGTTTGAGTTGGGAATTCTTACATAGGTATAAGAGATCTTTGTACCATAATGAATCATTTTTCTAGCTAAATGTATTAGATGTACTGGAATCTTGCTGTAACTTTCGAATGAGTGCCCAGACTTCTTCGTCATTCTTCCATTCCTCCCTTGCTTCATTTATCCAATCTAGTTGGTTAATAGAAATGGCGCACAACAATGATTCCACATCCTCATCCTTTCTTGAGAGTGCATCTGCCACAACATTTTTCTTCCCTTTTTTGTAGATGATTTCAAAGTCGTAACCCAACATCTTTGTCACCCATTTTTTTTGCTCTTCGGAGGATAATCTTTGTTCTAAAAAGTACTTAAGACTATCCTGATCTGTTTTTACCATGAAGTGTCTTCCCATTAGGTAGGGTCACCATTTCTTAAGTGTATGTACTATTGCCAACATTTCCTTCTCATAAATAGCTTTTTGTAAATACTTTCCCTTGATTGGACGACTTTCGAAAGCAATGGGTCTTTCATCTTGCATTAAAACAACACCAATTCCATTTCCTAAAGCATAACATTCTGTAATAAAGGCTTTTGTGAGGTCCGACGTAGCTAAGACCGGTGCTTGGCACATTGCCTCTTTAAGATGTTCGAAGGGCTTAGTTTCTTCTGGAGTCCATGAAAGTGCATCTTTCTTCAATAATGTTGTTAGAGGTGCTGCTATTCTCCCATAATTCTTAACAAACTTGCGATAATACCCTGTCAACCCGAGAAATCCTCGCAGATGCTTTATGGATGTGGGGATTTTCCATTCCATAATGGATTTATTTTTGCTAGGGTCTACCTTAACACCTTCATGAGATACAATATGACCCAGACATTCCACCTCTTGTACTAAAAAGAAACATTTGGAGCTTTTTGCATATAATTATTTCTCCTCCAATAGTTTGAGCACCCTGTCAACATGTTCAACATGATCCTTCCAAGACTTGCTGTAGATTAGTATATCAATAAAAAATACTAACACAAATTTTCTAAGGAAGGGTTTGAAAATGGAATTCATCAAACCTTGAAATGTAGAAGGTGCATTGGTAAGCCCAAAAGGTATGACCAAAAAATCATAATGACCCTCATGAGTTCTAAATGCTATTTTTGGGATGTCTTTAGTCTTCATTCTGATTTGATGATATCTTGAACGAAGATCCAACTTGGTGAAGTAAATTGATCCATGCAATTAATCCAATAATTCATCAATGATAGGAATGGAAAATTTGTCTTTAATAGTTAGCTTGTTGAGCTCACTATAATCTGGACACATGCGCCATGATCCAGCCTTCTTGTGCACCAATACTACTGGAGAAAAGAAAGAACTTTGACTAGGTTGAATTATACCAGCCTTTAGCATTTCTGCAACCATACGGTCTGATGTTTGGAGGAACACTTCCTAGAATCAAATGAATAGCATGATCATGATCACGAATAGGTGGGAGACCTTTGGGAGTCTCAAATACCTTGGAATGATTGTCCAATAATTTTTGGAGATATGGAGAAATAGATGATTTCGATGTGGGAACCTCTAGCGAACATAATAGTGCAATTACACCTCATTGTTCCTTCTTTAGAAGCTTTTTCATACCATTAGAGCTGATTATCTTTCCCGGTTTCCCTGCAATACCCCTTAATTCAACTTCCTTTCCTTTCGCAGGAAATTTCATGAAAAGTTCTTGAAAATTAAAAGCTATTGTACATAAGGATTCTAGCCATTGGCCTCCTAGTACAACATCAGTACCACCCATTGGAATGGAAAGCATTGGGCTATTCAATACATATTCTCCCATGGATAGCTTGATATTATGGCACTTTCCAGAGAAATTTATGGTTCCTCCACTTGCAACCATCACTTGACACTCTGGTGCTAGATATAGGAAGCAATTAAATTCCTTTGCTATGTTACAATGAATAAAATTATGGATACTTCCCGAATCAATCAACACTATTACCTTTTTCTTCTTGATATGTCCTTCTATCTTGATAGTTTGAGGAGTGGTAATTCCAGCCAATGTATTACAAGATATGGTCGGATTCATTTCTTCTTTATCTAGGGTTTGTTCCTGGACTATATCCTCTTCTTTTGACATTTCTTGTTCCTTTTCTTCCTCCTCTTCACAATCTATGTAGAATAATTTATTCTCAGCACACTTATTACCTTTAGTGTATTTTCTATCACAACTGGAACAAAGCCCTTTAGCTCTTTTTTATTTCGATTGTTGTGGTGTCAACCTTGTAGGTTGTGGAAGGCTAGGGGCCACAACACTTCCAAATTTATAGTTATGAGGGGTAGGCTACCTGGTTGCCATAATTTTTATTTCCATTTTTCTTGCTAACTTGAATGCCTTCTCCAATGAATCAACTTCCCAAAGGTGAACCTCATGTTGGATATTATGCTTTAAAGTCCATATGAACACATCAATCCTATGCTCCTCTGGAATATCTTTTACCCTTATATTAAATTTTTGGAAGTCCTCAATGTGCTCCATCATTGAACCCCTTTGTTTGAGATTTATCAATTGGCTAAAGAAAGTGTTGCTTTTTGTATTCTCATAATGTGTTATCATTTCTTCCGCAAAAATTTCCCAAGTGACAGTTTGTTTACGAAAGTAAATCCATCGATATCATACAAACTGATTCGGTTCCAAATATAAAGTTGCAATACATACCTTTTGTGTGTTTTGCACATTATGGAGATCGAAAAATTGCTCCATCTGTAGTATCCATGTTCCGGGATATTTGCCATCAAAATTCCTCATATCAATTTTTTGAACATGTTGGGTCTTCAATCCAACATTAGAGTCTTTGAAATCATGATGAACATTTCTTTTGTTCTCATCATGAGTTTCCTTTACTACCCTTTCACCATTAGTGACCATTTCTTGTAGCAACTTATTCAAATTATCTTCAATTCTTTCGTCTTATCGTCCATGCCATTCATCTTAGCTTCCATCTTATCATCCGTGCCATTCATCTCAGCTTCCATCTTAGCATCCATGCCATTCATATTAGCTTCCACGCCATTCATATTAACTTGCATGCCATTAATATTAGCTTCCACGCCATTCATCTTGACTTCATTTACCTTTAGTGAGAGTGAAATTTTTTGTACTTGGTCTTGTAATTTTGATATATCATGTTGCAAATCTTCCTTTTCTTCATAAGTCATGCTAGAGCTTTAAGGTTGCTTACTAGGTGTTTCCATTTTCTTTCTTCGGGGCATTAATTAATGCTAATAATTTTTTACTATTCCCTTTGAATTCCTTAAAGCTAATTTTTCAAACCACTCTTATGCAAAATTAAAAATAACTACACACCTTTTTTTTTCACTTTATAAGAGCTCGATTGCCCTTTGAGTCATCTTTCTAACCTCGCAAGTCTGATAAATATCGGATTCTCCAAGGAAGAGTTATGCCAGATCTCCCACGGTGACCTGATTATAGACTAGTTCAGTAGAGTGAACTTGTATGACATGCCACGTGTCACTGTTTCAACCTTAGTACCTGAAACTAATACACAAAAAATTAAAGGCCATCCTCTTTATGAAACTTCTGATGAAATTTCCATCTGATGCTCAAACCAAAAGTTATGGTGATTTTCCCCCAGTCACCTGTTTGGAAATAATTCAGGAGTTTTCAAAAACCCTAACTTCCTCAAATCATATCTCCACAAATATAGCAATACAAGCTCTGAAATTTATACCTGAAGTTTAGAATGATTTCGACTCAAATGGGTTTTCTTGTAGCTTTTGAAACGTCGCAGAAAAAAAGTTATAGAGAAAATTCCATGGTGACCTGTTTGGAGCAGCGAAACCCTAGAATCCAAAGCTCTGATACCAAATGTTATGAAACCAGCTCACAAAAAGATAGAAAAGATAGATCAACGCCTTAGAAATAAGCCCCTTCGAGGGGGCAACCTCCTTTACATTACACAAATGGACAATTCTTAGAT
Source organism: Pinus taeda (assembly GCA_000404065.3). Classification (NCBI taxonomy): domain Eukaryota; kingdom Viridiplantae; phylum Streptophyta; class Pinopsida; order Pinales; family Pinaceae; genus Pinus; species Pinus taeda. The sequence continues at coordinate 6,657 of APFE030522808.1, read as the reverse complement.
GATTCAAATGACAAAACCTCCTTTCTATATATAGGGGTCTAAGGGGTCACAATATAACCAAGCCGACCTAACAATAATAATATAAAGGCACAAGAATAACAATAGAGGGATTCTATGGGGCACAATAATAACAATATGAGGACAATAGGGGAAAAATGACAATATTAATGGGGGAATCACTATTATTATAGGGACCTAACATGACAATAGTGCAGAAAGGCGAAATCAAGAGAAGCGCAAAGTTTTTAGTTGACAGAGGCAATAACAGTCAGAGACTTTGATGACAGATGCATCATACTAATTCAGGTTGGATGTTTTTTTTTTTGTTTTTGGAGTTGCTGGAGCAACAACACTAGAGAGAAGTGTTTCATGCATAATATTTCAAAGCTTCACGATCAGGATCGAGTTGAATTCTTTTCTTGTTGAGAGGGAGTGTTGAAAATAGCAACAAGAAATGATAAAAATAGAATCCAGAAATTCCAATTTTAATTTGTCCTCGAAGTAAAATTGTGAATTAAAATCGAATTTAGTCTCACCCACTGCTTGGAAATAATAATTAATTCATTGTGGATTAATTAGTTGGAGAAGTTCAAGTTAGAAGTCTTTTTGCACTCATGCAATGGTTATCCTTTAAATTAAGGAGATTATCCCTTAATTAAGGAGATAAGATTGAGTTACATTTGAGTTGTAATTAGTTAACTCATTTTACTGAGTTAAGTCCAGTTAAATTAGTTCCAAACTGTTTGAGGAACTAATTGTGAGTTAACAGTCAGTTGATGCATGCATGCACTCAACTAGTGTACCTCATATAACTGAAGATTCCCTCATCAGAAACTCATGCATGTCTATTCTGAGAAAGACCAGTTGAGCTGAATGTCAAGGACAATGTACTATCAGTTGCATGTGTTTTCCTATAAAGGAAACTCATGCATGCAGTCAAAGGAAGGTTCCTTTAGGATTGCGCAGTTTCGACAATGTGTTAGAGTAGTGTGTGAGAGTAGTGTTCCACTGGGTGAAGGAGATCATCCCAAAGGAACTGTGCAAGGAAATAGTAGCTTGGAGGGTAGAGAGGAAGGCTTGTGAGAAGCCAAGTTTGCCTGTGAGCATCCAGGAGGATTGTATTGAGAGCTGGCTAGCTGTGAGAGCTAAGGCTTTGTATAATTATGATGTATTTCCACCTTGTATGATAATACAGATATTGGGGTTTTTAGCTAAGGCTTTCCCCTGAGTATTTTTTGTGTTTCATCTGCATTGATTCTTCTTCTTATGGTTAGCTCGATCTTGCTCAATTTTTAAGCTTCTACAAATTGATAGTAGAAGTAGGTTATAGTATTTTGCTTTGGTTATATTGCATTATCGGGTTAATCTACAATCAAATTTTCTACATAGTCTTAGAGCGAGATTTGTAGAGAATTTGCAGAATTTCCACACTTCTAATTAGAATATATGTGAATGTGAAAATAATGTGTGTGCAAAAAATCAAATTTTAAAATGTAAAGTAAGTAAGAATAATTTTTATTTTTTTCATTTTAAAACTACATATTTAAAATAAAATTAATTCTATGTAAATTAATTAAAATCGTGAATCAGACATAATTAATATATCACTTAAATAAACCATTAAATCAAAACTCATTTTTACTTTACATTTATTATTTGAAATATTTTGAAAAACATTAATAATAAAAATATTATCAAAAAACAAGAGACTCTCCCAATATAGTTTTGGTCATTTTATCTTTTAAGGTGATGAGAAAAACAACCCCTTTGAATATCTAATTATGTATTAAAATATAGTTTTTAAATTTTTATAAGTTATCTTTTATTAACTCACTTGTGATTGGTTTAGAGGGCTATCATGTGAAAGAGATGCAATGTGCTATGAATCAAACTTTAAAACATAATAAGTGGTTGGTATAAAAGGATATCATGTGAAAATTGTGCTAAAAATCAATTTTAAAATGTAAAGCTGAAAATTGGGTTACCAGGAGCAAATGGAGTAATTATTTTCCTTGATGAATAAAGAGAGATTCAATTTACTAGGGTTGTGGATACAATGTGAAATAACTAGGTTGAATACATATCTCTTCATAAAGGGCTAGGAATTGCCATAGACAAAGGAATTCATCGATTAACGATATGTGGAGACTCAATGCTTGTAATTAAACAACTAGAAAATATTAAAGAATATCTTAATAAGGTTCCCACAACACTTTCAAGGATCCATATGTAATTGAGGCATTTCAAGGGAGTTAAATTTTTCCATATCATTTATCATTTGAATAGTGATGCAAATGCTCTAGCAAATAAAATGACTAGACTAGAACAAGGTGTGATGGAGCTCAATAATATATATACAAGTTACACCCCCTTTCCTGAGTCAACAACAAATTGTAAAGGAAAGGTTGGGAGATTCGATAACTGAAATAAATACCCTAGTCGTCGAAATTCCAATTGGATTCATTATAAACATTCCTATTTAATTATTGAGTTAACCGTGCACCAATCACAAGGAAAATGGAGGCAGAGTTATCAACTAAATCATATATGGAGTACGAAAGAACTAATGAAACCTATAGGATTTCCTTGATTGAAATCAACAAGAATTATAGTTGATCGCTGTTTGGGTCAAACTAAGGGAATTTTGGGCTCTCCAGTTTAAATTTTCTTGGCAATCCAAGCAATCATTCAAGTTTCAAACATTCCTCAGTTATTGCAGAAATCCTCTGTCCATATTGCAATTTAATGGTGGATGTGTGTGAGGTTCTTTTTTCCTGTTCCATTGATCCAGTTAGCCTAGTATTTATTTATCTTTGTAGGAGTCATTATCCCTCTTTAGGTTCTCCTGCACTGGTTATCCAATAGTGAGGCATGTTTTTTCTTTGCTAACGGTTTCATTGAGGAGAAAATTAGTTGTTCTAGATCAATGAATTATTTGGATCAATGATACTTTGAGCAAGCTATGGCTCAAATGAACCATATGATCAACATATTATCGAAATCAATGATTGTTTTTTTGGAGCTCATGAACAAGCGTATTGAACTAGAGGACAAGGAAAGAGCCTTGCAATTAGTGTTAGTGGATACTAAAATTAAGCTTCTTATGTGGAGGAAACAATTTGAAATGCCAAAGTGGAAAGACTGGAAGTTGCTCTCAATCATGGTGTAAAGAACAAGCAAGACGAGATGGACATCAACGTAGTTTGGCATAATAATAGGAGCCACATATTTGAAACTTGAGGCCAAGAATATCTAGAACATGAAGCAAATATGAGCAAATCAGACCCGCAAGTGGGGCTGCCGAGTTGTAGTTTCTCTTAATAACTTTATGATGTAATGCATGCATATTTTGTTGCTAGGTGTCTTTTGTAGGATATATGGTATATAACAATGTTGGAATGTAATAAAAAGAAATTATAGAAGTAGGGAAAACTCTGCTTGGAAGGGATTGGACAATGAAATATTTGAAATGAAAGGTATTGACCTAGAATCTAGTTTTTCTTATTTTTAATATAATCCCTATCTATTTCATTAAGAAAAAAAAAGCTGAAAAGCATATACATTTATTCACCTTACTATTTCAAATAATTCATAAAATATATTATGTTGGAACTACCAAGAGGGGGGTGAATGAGAACATCAATAGTTCTGATTACAATTAGTATTTATTAATTTTTAGAGCATTACATAATAATGAAACTTCAACACATAGAAATAACAATGCACACAAATTTTTTAGGTGGAAACCCTTCCGGGAGAAAAACCAACAAACACTTCTCTAATATGATTTATGAGCACAATACATCGACTCCAATTGAAAGGGAAGCACCAACCCCCTAGGACTCTAGAAAAAAATTCTAGTTTTATCAGGAAACTCCAACTCCTTAAAGGATGCTCCTACACCCTGTTTTACCAGCACCCATTGGAAGGATGCTCTAATGCCCTGCAAGATCCAACTTTCCCTTGCACCACCCTACCACCCTAAAGTGTTTTTAGGATACAACTTGAAGGTGACTTCAAACACATGCCTTGCACCACCAAACCACCCTGAAATATAAATTAGATAAACAATTATGGGCTCTCATACCAGGGTTAATGACCCACTTAAAAGATATTTAGTGAAACCCTACAATGAAACCCTTACCACTAAGTGACAATGAAAACCTTACTGCTGGATTCCTTCATTTGTTGTAAAATGATAAGGACAATGTAGCAATAGACTACTAACCTTCTTCAATTATTGATGAATGCAAAATATTGTTCAATCTCAGATTGATGCAATATTTATGTGACAATAAATAATGTACTTGATGCCAAAACTAGCTTAACTGCTTATTCTATCCTCAACATAGTGAAGCTTATATTGACTTCTAATGATCACTTTTTTGAAACCCTTATTGCAAACCATACAACTGAAAAATGAATATGACGATGAAACCCTTACTACTACAATATGATAATGAGATTGTTGTCAATGAGACTCTACTGATTGTGAAAATTCCTTGAATGCAAATACTAGAGATTTATCTGTTAACCATTAGTGTTTATTTGTCTTCTATTATTTACTTACAAAAAATACCGATAAATTGAAAATTGCATTGTTCACAATAAAAAAAACCATGGAAATATAAATTACAAAAATGAGAAATATATGTAGAAACAAAAATTGACACTGTTATTTTTGGACAACTGTCCCTACTTGAAGTGAAAACGAGTGCAACAGATTATTATTTCTTCAGAAAGTTCAAGAGTACAATAATATACCTTCCAAACTGGCAAGGATTTGACAATATTCAACTGGAAAAATTAACTGGAAGACACTCTTATCTCCCTCCGCAATTGATTTAGCTCTCACTCGCAAACTCACACTTCCTTTGCGACTCGCTCTAAAGTTTAGAAATGTGCATCTCTTGTGCATATAATTTTGTACAACCTTGAAAATACCTCCAGGCGATATGTCTAGCCTCTCTCTACCTCTAGAATCAATTTTCTCTGCCTCTGAGACATTGATCTGAAAGATGACAACTAAAATGAGTCTCTTCCAGCAACTCGCATTAGGTAACTAATTATTTGCATTGTTGTTGTTACGGGAATAAGTACCCTAGGGCTTTGGGTTGAAACCCCAACAGAGCAAGAGAAAATTACAGTAAGAAACACTCATACAACTCAGGAAACATGCTTATATAAATAAACTACGGGATCGCGACCATACTTAGATGTCCTTCATTTGGGTAGTTCCAGTAGGGTTCAGACCCTCTGTGACTCCTGATAATCTTCGAATCTGCAAATCAACCAATCCAAACATACATAGCATCATATAGATAAAGCATTTTAATGAAATCAACTTTATATCATATAATCAAGATGATTAATTATACATCAAAATGACATTCATACATGAATTACAACAGTATCTGATGCATAAACAAAGTTAATCTCAGGAACAAGATAATGTTTCTTTTTATTGTAGAAAGCTATAACCAACACGGAGAGAATTCACCTGAGTCTTCTTCTTCCGGCTCCAAGCAGAACCATCCTCCAGATCCGTCCAGTCCCAGTCTTCAACAACCTCCTTCCATAACCAATACCATGATATCTCAAGCAAGTGGGAGAATATCAACACTCAAGGAAACAAGGGTTTTCTGAACTTGGGGAAGTGCTTGAAGCACAGGGATACTTCAGACTCAGTTAGGGGATAATCTCAGTATAGTAATTCTATCTCTTTTCCTCCTTAAGGCCTTCACATAGAAGTCTATTTATACTTCTCCCAATTAGTTTTTTAGTTGGGAAACAGTTGGGCCACAGGCACTAGGAGGTAATCAATAGGTAAAACGTATGATCTCTGCCCATAGTTAAGGAAATTTAATTTTTTTTAAGTGTTTTAACACATATACATGGGTTGGATATAAACTAAACCGCATGTACACGCTTTTATCACAAGGCAAAGTAGCGTACAGGGAGTAAAACACTGTTTTTAAAATATTTGGACCAAGTCTGGAAGGAGGGGTTGCACTTTTTCCGGTGTACACAATATGTAGCTAGCGCACGATAGAAACCCTCTGAACCAACCAATAATGAAAACTAACACAGAGGCGAGGAATCCACCAATAGGGTCAAATGGAAACCAAGGCATTGCACGAATCCCAATGTGTGATAATGAGAGTTGATGTCAAACACAAGGGAAACCACTCAGTCAAAGACCCATGATACTGATTAATGTTGAGCACAAGGTGACCTATAAATAATGAAAATAGGGTCAGGGTGCAGCTCTAGGCCTACCCTCAGAGCAATATGTCATCATCGATAAGGACAAGACCCGCTAATAAGAAGTCAATGGAGACCTTCTCAAACTAGCATGAGGAAAAGACTAATATAACCGATGTGATGACGAACATGACACTGATAACCAGGGATGGATGGCTAAAAAATAGGTCAAGGGACACCGCAAAGAGGTCGAATTAGGCTTACATCCCTTGAACAAAAGCACGACTTAGTGATGACTACATGGCAGCATATGATAACTTTGTATAAGTTTGTCATACAGGAGGCTCGAGCGAACTCTCCATATGATTGGAAGAGGTAACCAATCGGAGGAGAACTGAATCAATAACAAGGTTAAGGCATACCAAAGTCAAACTGAATCCCACCCAAAATGGA